>CAJVAY020000125.1:0-32089 GCA_910593695.2 Ocypus olens | reverse complement strand
ATGTAATTCTGGACTCGATAAAAAACAAAAATAAATTTTTGAAGAAAAATGAAATTTAATCGTTTTTTCGGCGTTTCCAGCAGTTGTCCGAACGATTTACACCAAAAGAAATTTTGCTTGTCTCAGTTTCTGTAAGTCTCACAAATAATTTTTATAACAAAATAGTGTTCAGAATGTGATTCTGGACTCGATAAAAAACGAAAATAAATTTTTGAAGAAAAATTAAATTTAATCGTTTTTCGGCGTTTCCAGCAGTTGTCCGAACGATTTACATCAAAAGAAATTTTTCTTGTCTCAGTTTCTGTAAGTCTCACAAATAATTTTTATAACAAAATAGTGTTCAGAATGTGATTCTGGACTCGATAAAAAACGAAAATAAATTTTTGAAGAAAAATGAAATTTAATCGTTTTCGGTGTTTCCAGCAGTTGTCCGAACGATTTACACCAAAAGAAATTTTGCTTGTCTCAGTTTCTGTAGGTCTCACAAATAATTTTTATAACAAAATAGTGTTCAGAATGTGATTCTGGACTCAAAAAAAAACGAAAATAAATTTTTGAAGAAAAATTAAATTTAATCGTTTTTCGGCGTTTCCAGCAGTTGTCCGAACGATTTACATCAAAAGAAATTTTTCTTGTCTCAGTTTCTGTAAGTCTCACAAATAATTTTTATAACAAAATAGTGTTCAGAATGTGATTCTGGATTCGATAAAAAACGAAAATAAATTTTTGAAGAAAAATGAAATTTAATCGTTTTTCGGCGTTTCCAGCAGTTGTCCGAACGATTTACACCAAAAGAAATTTTGCTTGTCTCAGTTTCTGTAAGTCTCACAAATAATTTTTATAACAAAATAGTGTTCAGAATGTGATTCTGGACTCAAAAAAAAACGAAAATAAATTTTTGAAGAAAAATGAAATTTAATCGTTTTTTCGGCGTTTCCAGCAGTTGTCCGAACGATTTACACCAAAAGAAATTTTGCTTGTCTCAGTTTCTGTAAGTCTCACAAATAATTTTTATAACAAAATAGTGTTCAGAATGTGATTCTGGACTCGAAAAAAAACGAAAATAAATTTTTGAAGAAAAATGAAATTTAATCGTTTTTCGGCGTTTCCAGCAGTTGTCCGAACGATTTACACCAAAAGAAATTTTGCTTGTCTCAGTTTCTGTAAGTCTCACAAATAATTTTTATAACAAAATAGTGTTCAGAATGTGATTCTGGACTCAAAAAAAAAACGAAAATAAATTTTTGAAGAAAAATGAAATTTAATCGTTTTTCATCGTTTCCAGCAGTTGTCCGAACGATTTACACCAAAAGAAATTTTGCTTGTCTCAGTTTCTGTAAGTCTCACAAATAATTTTTATAACAAAATAGTGTTCAGAATGTGATTCTGGACTCGAAAAAAAACGAAAATAAATTTTTGAAGAAAAATGAAATTTAATCGTTTTTCGGCGTTTCCAGCAGTTGTCCGAACGATTTACACCAAAAGAAATTTTGCTTGTCTCAGTTTCTGTAAGTCTCACAAATAATTTTTATAACAAAATAGTGTTCAGAATGTGATTCTGGACTCAAAAAAAAACGAAAATAAATTTTTGAAGAAAAATTAAATTTAATCGTTTTTCGGCGTTTCCAGCAGTTGTCCGAACGATTTACATCAAAAGAAATTTTGCTTGTCTCAGTTTCTGTAAGTCTCACAAATAATTTTTATAAGAAAATAGTGTTCAGAATGTGATTCCGGACTCGAAAAAAAAACGAAAATAAATTTTTGAAGAAAAATTAAATTTAATCGTTTTTCGGCGTTTCCAGCAGTTGTCCGAACGATTTACGTCAAAAGAAATTTTCCTTGTCTCAGTTTCTGTAAGTCTCACAAATAATTTTATAACAAAATAGTGTTCAGAATGTAATTCTGGACTCGATAAAAAACAAAAATAAATTTTTGAAGAAAAATGAAATTTAATCGTTTTTCGGCGTTTCCAGCAGTTGTCCGAACGATTTACACCAAAAGAAATTTTGCTTGTCTCAGTTTCTGTAAGTCTCACAAATAATTTTTATAACAAAATAGTGTTCAGAATGTGATTCTGGACTCGATAAAAAACGAAAATAAATTTTTGAAGAAAAATTAAATTTAATCGTTTTTCGGCGTTTCCAGCAGTTGTCCGAACGATTTACATCAAAAGAAATTTTTCTTGTCTCAGTTTCTGTAAGTCTCACAAATAATTTTTATAACAAAATAGTGTTCAGAATGTGATTCTGGACTCGATAAAAAACGAAAATAAATTTTTGAAGAAAAATGAAATTTAATCGTTTTTCGGCGTTTCCAGCAGTTGTCCGAACGATTTACACCAAAAGAAATTTTGCTTGTCTCAGTTTCTGTAAGTCTCACAAATAATTTTTATAACAAAATAGTGTTCAGAATGTGATTCTGGACTCAAAAAAAAACGAAAATAAATTTTTGAAGAAAAATTAAATTTAATCGTTTTTCGGCGTTTCCAGCAGTTGTCCGAACGATTTACATCAAAAGAAATTTTTCTTGTCTCAGTTTCTGTAAGTCTCACAAATAATTTTTATAACAAAATAGTGTTCAGAATGTGATTCTGGACTCGATAAAAAACGAAAATAAATTTTTGAAGAAAAATGAAATTTAATCGTTTTTCGGCGTTTCCAGCAGTTGTCCGAACGATTTACACCAAAAGAAATTTTGCTTGTCTCAGTTTCTGTAAGTCTCACAAATAATTTTTATAACAAAATAGTGTTCAGAATGTGATTCTGGACTCAAAAAAAAACGAAAATAAATTTTGAAGAAAAATGAAATTTAATCGTTTTTCGGCGTTTCCAGCAGTTGTCCGAACGATTTACACCAAAAGAAATTTTGCTTGTCTCAGTTTCTGTAAGTCTCACAAATAATTTTTATAACAAAATAGTGTTCAGAATGTGATTCTGGACTCAAAAAAAAAACGAAAATAAATTTTTGAAGAAAAATGAAATTTAATCGTTTTTCGGCGTTTCCAGCAGTTGTCCGAACGATTTACACCAAAAGAAATTTTGCTTGTCTCAGTTTCTGTAAGTCTCACAAATAATTTTTATAACAAAATAGTGTTCAGAATGTGATTCTGGACTCGAAAAAAAACGAAAATAAATTTTTGAAGAAAAATGAAATTTAATCGTTTTTCGGCGTTTCCAGCAGTTGTCCGAACGATTTACACCAAAAGAAATTTTGCTTGTCTCAGTTTCTGTAAGTCTCACAAATAATTTTTATAACAAAATAGTGTTCAGAATGTGATTCTGGACTCAAAAAAAAACGAAAATAAATTTTTGAAGAAAAATGAATTTAATCGTTTTTCGGCGTTTCCAGCAGTTGTCCGAACGATTTACACCAAAAGAAATTTTGCTTGTCTCAGTTTCTGTAAGTCTCACAAATAATTTTTATAACAAAATAGTGTTCAGAATGTGATTCTGGACTCGAAAAAAAACGAAAATAAATTTTTGAAGAAAAATGAAATTTAATCGTTTTTCGGCGTTTCCAGCAGTTGTCCGAACGATTTACACCAAAAAAAATTTTGCTTGTCTCAGTTTCTGTAAGTCTCACAAATAATTTTTATACCAAAATAGTGTTCAGAATGTGATTCTGGACTCAAAAAAAAACGAAAATAAATTTTTGAAGAAAATATAAATTTAATCGTTTTTCGGCGTTTCCAGCAGTTGTCCGAACGATTTACATCAAAAGAAATTTTGCTTGTCTCAGTTTCTGTAAGTCTCACAAATAATTTTTATAAGAAAATAGTGTTCAGAATGTGATTCCGGACTCGAAAAAAAAACGAAAATAAATTTTTGAAGAAAAATTAAATTTAATCGTTTTTCGGCGTTTCCAGCAGTTGTCCGAACAATTTACGTCAAAAGAAATTTTCCTTGTCTCAGTTTCTGTAAGTCTCACAAATAATTTTTATAACAAAATAGTGTTCAGAATGTGATTCTGGACTCAAAAAAAAACGAAAATAAATTTTGAAGAAAAATTAAATTTAATCGTTTTTCGGCGTTTCCAGCAGTTGTCCGAACGATTTACACCAAAGAAAATTTTGCTTGTCTCAGTTTCTGTAAGTCTCACAAATAATTTTTATAACAAAATAGTGTTCAGAATGTGATTCTGGACTCGAAAAAAAACGAAAATAAATTTTTGAAGAAAAATGAAATTTAATCGTTTTTCGGCGTTTCCAGCAGTTGTCCGAACGATTTACACCAAAAGAAATTTTGCTTGTCTCAGTTTCTGTAAGTCTCACAAATAATTTTTATAACAAAATAGTGTTCAGAATGTGATTCTGGACTCAAAAAAAAACGAAAATAAATTTTTGAAGAAAAATGAAATTTAATCGTTTTTCGGCGTTTCCAGCAGTTGTCCGAACGATTTACACCAAAAGAAATTTTGCTTGTCTCAGTTTCTGTAAGTCCCACAAATAATTTTTATAACAAAATAGTGTTCAGAATGTGATTCTGGACTCGAAAAAAAACGAAAATAAATTTTTGAAGAAAAATGAAATTTAATCGTTTTTCGGCGTTTCCAGCAGTTGTCCGAACGATTTACACCAAAAGAAATTTTTGCTTGTCTCAGTTTCTGTAAGTCTCACAAATAATTTTTATAACAAAATAGTGTTCAGAATGTGATTCTGGACTCAAAAAAAACGAAAATAAATTTTTGAAGAAAAATTAAATTTAATCGTTTTTCGGCGTTTCCAGCAGTTGTCCGAACGATTTACATCAAAAGAAATTTTGCTTGTCTCAGTTTCTGTAAGTCTCACAAATAATTTTTATAAGAAAATAGTGTTCAGAATGTGATTCCGGGACTCGAAAAAAAAACGAAAATAAATTTTTGAAGAAAAATTAAATTTAATCGTTTTTCGGCGTTTCCAGCAGTTGTCCGAACGATTTACGTCAAAAGAAATTTTCCTTGTCTCAGTTTCTGTAAGTCTCACAAATAATTTTTATAACAAAATAGTGTTCAGAATGTAATTCTGGACTCGATAAAAAACAAAAATAAATTTTTGAAGAAAAATGAAATTTAATCGTTTTTCGGCGTTTCCAGCAGTTGTCCGAACGATTTACACCAAAAGAAATTTTGCTTGTCTCAGTTTCTGTAAGTCTCACAAATAATTTTTATAACAAAATAGTGTTCAGAATGTGATTCTGGACTCGATAAAAAACGAAAATAAATTTTTGAAGAAAAATTAAATTTAATCGTTTTTCGGCGTTTCCAGCAGTTGTCCGAACGATTTACATCAAAAGAAATTTTTCTTGTCTCAGTTTCTGTAAGTCTCACAAATAATTTTTATAACAAAATAGTGTTCAGAATGTGATTCTGGACTCGATAAAAAACGAAAATAAATTTTTGAAGAAAAATGAAATTTAATCGTTTTTCGGCGTTTCCAGCAGTTGTCCGAACGATTTACACCAAAAGAAATTTTGCTTGTCTCAGTTTCTGTAAGTCTCACAAATAATTTTTATAACAAAATAGTGTTCAGAATGTGATTCTGGACTCAAAAAAAAACGAAAATAAATTTTTGAAAAAAAATTAAATTTAATCGTTTTTCGGCGTTTCCAGCAGTTGTCCGAACGATTTACATCAAAAGAAATTTTTCTTGTCTCAGTTTCTGTAAGTCTCACAAATAATTTTTATAACAAAATAGTGTTCAGAATGTGATTCTGGACTCGATAAAAAACGAAAATAAATTTTTGAAGAAAAATGAAATTTAATCGTTTTTCGGCGTTTCCAGCAGTTGTCCGAACGATTTACACCAAAAGAAATTTTGGTTGTCTCAGTTTCTGTAAGTCTCACAAATAATTTTTATAACAAAATAGTGTTCAGAATGTGATTCTGGACTCAAAAAAAAACGAAAATAAATTTTTGAAGAAAAATGAAATTTAATCGTTTTTCGGCGTTTCCAGCAGTTGTCCGAACGATTTACACCAAAAGAAATTTTGCTTGTCTCAGTTTCTGTAAGTCTCACAAATAATTTTTATAACAAAATAGTGTTCAGAATGTGATTCTGGACTCAAAAAAAAACGAAAATAAATTTTTGAAGAAAAATGAAATTTAATCGTTTTTCGGCGTTTCCAGCAGTTGTCCGAACGATTTACACCAAAAGAAATTTTGCTTGTCTCAGTTTCTGTAAGTCTCACAAATAATTTTTATAACAAAATAGTGTTCAGAATGTGATTCTGGACTCGAAAAAAAACGAAAATAAATTTTTGAAGAAAAATGAAATTTAATCGTTTTTCGGCGTTTCCAGCAGTTGTCCGAACGATTTACACCAAAAGAAATTTTGCTTGTCTCAGTTTCTGTAAGTCTCACAAATAATTTCTATAACAAAATAGTGTTCAGAATGTGATTCTGGACTCAAAAAAAAACGAAAATAAATTTTTGAAGAAAAATGAAATTTAATCGTTTTTCGGCGTTTCCAGCAGTTGTCCGAACGATTTACACCAAAAGAAATTTTGCTTGTCTCAGTTTCTGTAAGTCTCACAAATAATTTTTATAACAAAATAGTGTTCAGAATGTGATTCTGGACTCGAAAAAAAACGAAAATAAATTTTTGAAGAAAAATGAAATTTAATCGTTTTTCGGCGTTTCCAGCAGTTGTCCGAACGATTTACACCAAAAGAAATTTTGCTTGTCTCAGTTTCTGTAAGTCTCACAAATAATTTTTATACCAAAATAGTGTTCAGAATGTGATTCTGGACTCAAAAAAAAACGAAAATAAATTTTTGAAGAAAATATAAATTTAATCGTTTTTCGGCGTTTCCAGCAGTTGTCCGAACGATTTACATCAAAAGAAATTTTGCTTGTCTCAGTTTCTGTAAGTCTCACAAATAATTTTTATAAGAAAATAGTGTTCAGAATGTGATTCCGGACTCGAAAAAAAAACGAAAATAAATTTTTGAAGAAAAATTAAATTTAATCGTTTTTCGGCGTTTCCAGCAGTTGTCCGAACGATTTACGTCAAAAGAAATTTTCCTTGTCTCAGTTTCTGTAAGTCTCACAAATAATTTTTATAACAAAATAGTGTTCAGAATGTAATTCTGGACTCGATAAAAAACAAAAATAAATTTTTGAAGAAAAATGAAATTTAATCGTTTTTCGGCGTTTCCAGCAGTTGTCCGAACGATTTACACCAAAAGAAATTTTGCTTGTCTCAGTTACTGTAAGTCTCACAAATAATTTTTATAACAAAATAGTGTTCAGAATGTGATTCTGGACTCGATAAAAAACGAAAATAAATTTTTGAAGAAAAATTAAATTTAATCGTTTTTCGGCGTTTCCAGCAGTTGTCCGAACGATTTACATCAAAAGAAATTTTTCTTGTCTCAGTTTCTGTAAGTCTCACAAATAATTTTTATAACAAAATAGTGTTCAGAATGTGATTCTGGACTCGATAAAAAACGAAAATAAATTTTTGAAGAAAAATGAAATTTAATCGTTTTTCGGCGTTTCCAGCAGTTGTCCGAACGATTTACACCAAAAGAAATTTTGCTTGTCTCAGTTTCTGTAAGTCTCACAAATAATTTTTATAACAAAATAGTGTTCAGAATGTGATTCTGGACTCAAAAAAAAACGAAAATAAATTTTTGAAGAAAAATTAAATTTAATCGTTTTTCGGCGTTTCCAGCAGTTGTCCGAACGATTTACATCAAAAGAAATTTTGCTTGTCTCAGTTTCTGTAAGTCTCACAAATAATTTTTATAAGAAAATAGTGTTCAGAATGTGATTCCGGACTCGAAAAAAAAACGAAAATAAATTTTTGAAGAAAAATTAAATTTAATCGTTTTTCGGCGTTTCCAGCAGTTGTCCGAACGATTTACGTCAAAAGAAATTTTCCTTGTCTCAGTTTCTGTAAGTCTCACAAATAATTTTTATAACAAAATAGTGTTCAGAATGTAATTCTGGACTCGATAAAAAACAAAAATAAATTTTTGAAGAAAAATGAAATTTAATCGTTTTTCGGCGTTTCCAGCAGTTGTCCGAACGATTTACACCAAAAGAAATTTTGCTTGTCTCAGTTTCTGTAAGTCTCACAAATAATTTTTATAACAAAATAGTGTTCAGAATGTGATTCTGGACTCAAAAAAAAACGAAAATAAATTTTTGAAGAAAAATGAAATTTAATCGTTTTTCGGCGTTTCCAGCAGTTGTCCGAACGATTTACACCAAAAGAAATTTTGCTTGTCTCAGTTTCTGTAAGTCTCACAAATAATTTTTATAACAAAATAGTGTTCAGAATGTGATTCTGGACTCAAAAAAAAACGAAAATAAATTTTTGAAGAAAAATTAAATTTAATCGTTTTTCGGCGTTTCCAGCAGTTGTCCGAACGATTTACATCAAAAGAAATTTTGCTTGTCTCAGTTTCTGTAAGTCTCACAAATAATTTTTATAACAAAATAGTGTTCAGAATGTGATTCCGGACTCGAAAAAAAAACGAAAATAAATTTTTGAAGAAAAATTAAATTTAATCGTTTTTCGGCGTTTCCAGCAGTTGTCCGAACGATTTACGTCAAAAGAAATTTTCCTTGTCTCAGTTTCTGTAAGTCTCACAAATAATTTTTATAACAAAATAGTGTTCAGAATGTAATTCTGGACTCGATAAAAAACAAAAATAAATTTTTGAAGAAAAATGAAATTTAATCGTTTTTCGGCGTTTCCAGCAGTTGTCCGAACGATTTACACCAAAAGAAATTTTGCTTGTCTCAGTTTCTGTAAGTCTCACAAATAATTTTTATAACAAAATAGTGTTCAGAATGTGATTCTGGACTCAAAAAAAAACGAAAATAAATTTTTGAAGAAAAATTAAATTTAATCGTTTTTCGGCGTTTCCAGCAGTTGTCCGAACGATTTACATCAAAAGAAATTTTTCTTGTCTCAGTTTCTGTAAGTCTCACAAATAATTTTTATAACAAAATAGTGTTCAGAATGTGATTCTGGACTCGATAAAAAACGAAAATAAATTTTTGAAGAAAAATGAAATTTAATCGTTTTTCGGCGTTTCCAGCAGTTGTCCGAACGATTTACACCAAAAGAAATTTTGCTTGTCTCAGTTTCTGTAAGTCTCACAAATAATTTTTATAACAAAATAGTGTTCAGAATGTGATTCTGGACTCAAAAAAAACGAAAATAAATTTTTGAAGAAAAATGAAATTTAATCGTTTTTCGGCGTTTCCAGCAGTTGTCCGAACGATTTACACCAAAAGAAATTTTGCTTGTCTCAGTTTCTGTAAGTCTCACAAATAATTTTTATAACAAAATAGTGTTCAGAATGTGATTCTGGACTCAAAAAAAAACGAAAATAAATTTTTGAAGAAAAATTAAATTTAATCGTTTTTCGGCGTTTCCAGCAGTTGTCCGAACGATTTACATTAAAAGAAATTTTTCTTGCCTCAGTTTCTGTAAGTCTCACAAATAATTTTTATAACAAAATAGTGTTCAGAATGTGATTCTGGACTTACAGAAACTGAGACAAGCAAAATTTCTTTTGGTGTAAATCGTTCGGACAACTGCTGCAAACGCCGAAAAACGATTAAATTTCATTTTTCTTCAAAAATTTATTTTCGTTTTTTATCGAGTCCAGAATCACATTCTGAACACTATTTTGTTATAAAAATTATTTGTGAGACTTACAGAAACTGAGACAAGAAAAATTTCTTTTGATGTAAATCGTTCGGACAACTGCTGGAAACGCCGAAAAACGATTAAATTTAATTTTTCTTCAAAAATTTATTTTCGTTTTTTTTT
This sequence comes from Ocypus olens, assembly GCA_910593695.2. Lineage (NCBI taxonomy): Eukaryota > Metazoa > Arthropoda > Insecta > Coleoptera > Staphylinidae > Ocypus > Ocypus olens. Next base: position 22,320 of record CAJVAY020000125.1, on the reverse strand, counting down.
TGAGTCCAGAATCACATTCTGAACACTATTTTGTTATAAAAATTATTTGTGAGACTTACAGAAACTGAGACAAGCAAAATTTCTTTTGGTGTAAATCGTTCGGACAACTGCTGGAAACGCCGAAAAACGATTAAATTTCATTTTTCTTCAAAAATTTATTTTCGTTTTTTATCGAGTCCAGAATCACATTCTGAACACTATTTTGTTATAAAAATTATTTGTGAGACTTACAGAAACTGAGACAAGAAAAATTTCTTTTGATGTAAATCGTTCGGACAACTGCTGGAAACGCCGAAAAACGATTAAATTTAATTTTTCTTCAAAAATTTATTTTCGTTTTTTTTTGAGACCAGAATCACATTCTGAACACTATTTTGGTATAAAAATTATTTGTGAGACTTACAGGAACTGAGACAAGCAAAATTTCTTTTGGTGTAAATCGTTCGGACAACTGCTGGAAACGCCGAAAAACGATTAAATTTCATTTTTCTTCAAAAATTTATTTTCGTTTTTTATCTAGTCCAGAATCACATTCTGAACACTATTTTGTTATAAAAATTATTTGTGAGACTTACAGAAACTGAGACAAGAAAAATTTCTTTTGATGTAAATCGTTCGGACAACTGCTGGAAACGCCGAAAAACGATTAAATTTAATTTTTCTTCAAAAATTTATTTTCGTTTTTTATCGAGTCCAGAATCACATTCTGAACACTATTTTGTTATAAAAATTATTTGTGAGACTTACAGAAACTGAGACAAGAAAAATTTCTTTTGATGTAAATCGTTCGGACAACTGCTGGAAACGCCGAAAAACGATTAAATTTAATTTTTCTTCAAAAATTTATTTTCGTTTTTTTTTGAGTCAAGAATCACATTCTGAACACTATTTTGTTATAATAATTATTTGTGAGACTTACAGAAACTGAGACAAGCAAAATTTCTTTTGGTGTAAATCGTTCCGACAACTGCTGGAAACGCCGAAAAACGATTAAATTTAATTTTTCTTCAAAAATTTATTTTCGTTTTTTTTGAGTCCAGAATCACATTCTGAACACTATTTTGTTATAAAAAATATTTGTGAGACTTACAGAAACTGAGACAAGCAAAATTTCTTTTGGTGTAAATCGTTCGGACAACTGCTGGAAACGCCGAAAAACGATTAAATTTCATTTTTCTTCAAAAATTTATTTTTGTTTTTTATCGAGTCCAGAATCACATTCTGAACACTATTTTGTTATAAAAATTATTTGTGAGACTTACAGAAACTGAGACAAGGAAAATTTCTTTTGACGTAAATCGTTCGGACAACTGCTGGAAACGCCGAAAAACGATTAAATTTAATTTTTCTTCAAAAATTTATTTTCGTTTTTTTTCGAGTCCGGAATCACATTCTGAACACTATTTTCTTATAAAAATTATTTGTGAGACTTACAGAAACTGAGACAAGCAAAATTTCTTTTGATGTAAATCGTTCGGACAACTGCTGGAAACGCCGAAAAACGATTAAATTTAATTTTTCTTCAAAAATTTATTTTCGTTTTTTTTTGAGTCCAGAATCACATTCTGAACACTATTTTGTTATAAAAATTATTTGTGAGACTTACAGAAACTGAGGCAAGAAAAATTTCTTTTGATGTAAATCGTTCGGACAACTGCTGGAAACGCCGAAAAACGATTAAATTTAATTTTTCTTCAAAAATTTATTTTCGTTTTTTTTTTGAGTCCAGAATCACATTCTGAACACTATTTTGTTATAAAAATTATTTGTGAGACTTACAGAAACTGAGACAAGCAAAATTTCTTTTGGTGTAAATCGTTCGGACAACTGCTGGAAACGCCGAAAAACGATTAAATTTCATTTTTCTTCAAAAATTTATTTTCGTTTTTTATCGAGTCCAGAATCACATTCTGAACACTATTTTGTTATAAAAATTATTTGTGAGACTTACAGAAACTGAGACAAGAAAAATTTCTTTTGATGTAAATCGTTCGGACAACTGCTGGAAACGCCGAAAAACGATTAAATTTAATTTTTCTTCAAAAATTTATTTTCGTTTTTCTTTGAGTCCAGAATCACATTCTGAACACTATTTTGTTATAAAAATTATTTGTGAGACTTACAGAAACTGAGACAAGCAAAATTTCTTTTGGTGTAAATCGTTCGGACAACTGCTGGAAACGCCGAAAAACCATTAAATTTCATTTTTCTTCAAAAATTTATTTTTGTTTTTTTATCGAGTCCAGAATCACATTCTGAACACTATTTTGTTATAAAAATTATTTGTGAGACTTACAGAAACTGAGACAAGGAAAATTTCTTTTGACGTAAATCGTTCGGACAACTGCTGGAAACGCCGAAAAACGATTAAATTTAATTTTTCTTCAAAAATTTATTTTCGTTTTTTTTCGAGTCCGGAATCACATTCTGAACACTATTTTCTTATAAAAATTATTTGTGAGACTTACAGAAACTGAGACAAGCAAAATTTCTTTTGATGTAAATCGTTCGGACAACTGCTGGAAACGCCGAAAAACGATTAAATTAAATTTTTCTTCAAAAATTTATTTTCGTTTTTTTTTGAGTCCAGAATCACATTCTGAACAATATTTTGTTATAAAAATTATTTGTGAGACTTACAGAAACTGAGACAAGCAAAATTTCTTTTGGTGTAAATCGTTCGGACAACTGCTGGAAACGCCGAAAAACGATTAAATTAAATTTTTCTTCAAAAATTTATTTTCGTTTTTTTTTGAGTCCAGAATCACATTCTGAACACTATTTTGTTATAAAAATTATTTGTGAGACTTACAGAAACTGAGACAAGCAAAATTTCTTTTGGTGTAAATCGTTCGGACAACTGCTGGAAACGCCGAAAAACGATTAAATTTAATTTTTCTTCAAAAATTTATTTTCGTTTTTTTTTGAGTCCAGAATCACATTCTGAACACAATTTTGTTATAAAAATTATTTGTGATACTTACAGAAACTGAGACAAGCAAAATTTCTTTTGGTGTAAATCGTTCGGACAACTGCTGGAAACGCCGAAAAACGATTAAATTTCATTTTTCTTCAAAAATTTATTTTCGTTTTTTATCGAGTCCAGAATCACATTCTGAACACTATTTTGTTATAAAAATTATTTGTGAGACTTACAGAAACTGAGACAAGAAAAATTTCTTTTGATGTAAATCGTTCGGACAACTGCTGGAAACGCCGAAAAACGATTAAATTTAATTTTTCTTCAAAAATTTATTTTCGTTTTTTTTTGAGCCCAGAATCACATTCTGAACACTATTTTGTTATAAAAATTATTTGTGAGACTTACAGAAACTGAGACAAGCAAAATTTCTTTTGGTGTAAATCGTTCGGACAACTGCTGGAAACGCCGAAAAACGATTAAATTTAATTTTTCTTCAAAAATTTATTTTCGTTTTTTTTTGAGTCCAGAATCACATTCTGAACACTATTTTGTTATAAAAATTATTTGTGAGATTTACAGAAACTGAGACAAGCAAAATTTCTTTTGATGTAAATCGTTCGGACAACTGCTGGAAACGCCGAAAAACGATTAAATTTAATTTTTCTTCAAAAATTTATTTTCGTTTTTTTTTGAGTCCAGAATCACATTCTGAACACTATTTTGTTATAAAAATTATTTGTGAGACTTACAGAAACTGAGGCAAGAAAAATTTCTTTTGATGTAAATCGTTCGGACAACTGCTGGAAACGCCGAAAAACGATTAAATTTAATTTTTCTTCAAAAATTTATTTTCGTTTTTTTTTTGAGTCCAGAATCACATTCTGAACACTATTTTGTTATAAAAATTATTTGTGAGACTTACAGAAACTGAGACAAGCAAAATTTCTTTTGGTGTAAATCGTTCGGACAACTGCTGGAAACGCCGAAAAACGATTAAATTTCATTTTTCTTCAAAAATTTATTTTCGTTTTTTTTGAGTCCAGAATCACATTCTGAACACTATTTTGTTATAAAAATTATTTGTGAGACTTACAGAAACTGAGACAAGCAAAATTTCTTTTGGTGTAAATCGTTCGGACAACTGCTGGAAACGCCGAAAAACGATTAAATTTCATTTTTCTTCAAAAATTTATTTTCGTTTTTTATCGAGTCCAGAATCACATTCTGAACACTATTTTGTTATAAAAATTATTTGTGAGACTTACAGAAACTGAGACAAGAAAAATTTCTTTTGATGTAAATCGTTCGGACAACTGCTGGAAACGCCGAAAAACGATTAAATTTAATTTTTCTTCAAAAATTTATTTTCGTTTTTTTTTGAGTCCAGAATCACATTCTGAACACTATTTTGTTATAAAAATTATTTGTGAGACTTACAGAAACTGAGACAAGCAAAATTTCTTTTGGTGTAAATCGTTCGGACAACTGCTGGAAACGCCGAAAAACGATTAAATTTAATTTTTCTTCAAAAATTTATTTTCGTTTTTTTTTGAGTCCAGAATCACATTCTGAACACTATTTTGATATAAAAATTATTTGTGAGACTTACAGAAACTGAGGCAAGAAAAATTTCTTTTGATGTAAATCGTTCGGACAACTGCTGGAAACGCCGAAAAACGATTAAATTTAATTTTTCTTCAAAAATTTATTTTCGTTTTTTTTTGAGTCCAGAATCACATTCTGAACACTATTTTGTTATAAAAATTATTTGTGAGACTTACAGAAACTGAGACAAGCAAAATTTCTTTTGGTGTAAATCGTTCGGACAACTGCTGGAAACGCCGAAAAACGATTAAATTTCATTTTTCTTCAAAAATTTATTTTCGTTTTTTTTGAGTCCAGAATCACATTCTGAACACTATTTTGTTATAAAAATTATTTGTGAGACTTACAGAAACTGAGACAAGGAAAATTTCTTTTGACGTAAATCGTTCGGACAACTGCTGGAAACGCCGAGAAACGATTAAATTTAATTTTTCTTCAAAAATTTATTTTCGTTTTTTTTTTCGGGTCCGGAATCACATTCTGAACACTATTTTCTTATAACAATTATTTGTGAGACTTACAGAAACTGAGACAAGCAAAATTTCTTTTGATGTAAATCGTTCGGACAACTGCTGGAAACGCCGAAAAACGATTAAATTTAATTTTTCTTCAAAAATTTATTTTCGTTTTTTTTTGAGTCCAGAATCACATTCTGAACACTATTTTGTTATAAAAATTATTTGTGAGACTTACAGAAACTGAGACAAGCAAAATTTCTTTTGGTGTAAATCGTTCGGACAACTGCTGGAAACGCCGAAAAACGATTAAATTTCATTTTTCTTCAAAAATTTATTTTCGTTTTTTTTTCGAGTCCAGAATCACATTCTGAACACTATTTTGTTATAAAAATTATTTGTGAGACTTACAGAAACTGAGACAAGCAAAATTTCTTTTGGTGTAAATCGTTCGGACAACTGCTGGAAACGCCGAAAAACGATTAAATTTCATTTTTCTTCAAAAATTTATTTTCGTTTTTTTTTGAGTCCAGAATCACATTCTGAACACTATTTTGTTATAAAAATTATTTGTGAGACTTACAGAAACTGAGACAAGCAAAATTTCTTTTGGTGTAAATCGTTCGGACAACTGCTGGAAACGCCGAAAAACGATTAAATTTCATTTTTCTTCAAAAATTTATTTTCGTTTTTTATCGAGTCCAGAATCACATTCTGAACACTATTTTGTTATAAAAATTATTTGTGAGACTTACAGAAACTGAGACAAGAAAAATTTCTTTTGATGTAAATCGTTCGGACAACTGCTGGAAACGCCGAAAAACGATTAAATTTAATTTTTCTTCAAAAATTTATTTTCGTTTTTTTTTGAGTCCAGAATCACATTCTGAACACTATTTTGTTATAAAAATTATTTGTGAGACTTACAGAAACTGAGACAAGCAAAATTTCTTTTGGTGTAAATCGTTCGGACAACTGAGACAAGAAAAATTTCTTTTGATGTAAATCGTTCGGATAACTGCTGGAAACGCCGAAAAACGATTAAATTTAATTTTTCTTCAAAAATTTATTTTCGTTTTTTTTTGAGTCCAGAATCACATTCTGAACACTATTTTGTTATAAAAATTATTTGTGAGACTTACAGAAACTGAGACAAGCAAAATTTCTTTTGGTGTAAATCGTTCCGACAACTGCTGGAAACGCCGAAAAACGATTAAAATTAATTTTTCTTCAAAAATTTATTTTCTTTTTTTTTTGAGTCCAGAATCACATTCTGAACACTATTTTGTTATAAAAATTATTTGTGAGACTTACAGAAACTGAGACAAGCAAAATTTCTTTTGGTGTAAATCGTTCGGACAACTGCTGGAAACGCCGAAAAACGATTAAATTTAATTTTTCTTCAAAAATTTATTTTCGTTTTTTTTTCGAGTCCAGAATCACATTCTGAACACTATTTTGTTATAAAAATTATTTGTGAGACTTACAGAAACTGAGACAAGCAAAATTTCTTTTGGTGTAAATCGTTCGGACAACTGCTGGAAACGCCGAAAAACGATTAAATTTAATTTTTCTTCAAAAATTTATTTTCGTTTTTTTTTGAGTCCAGAATCACATTCTGAACACTATTTTGTTATAAAAATTATTTGTGAGACTTACAGAAACTGAGACAAGCAAAATTTCTTTTGGTGTAAATCGTTCGGACAACTGAGACAAGAAAAATTTCTTTTGATGTAAATCGTTCGGACAACTGCTGGAAACGCCGAAAAACGATTAAATTTAATTTTTCTTCAAAAATTTATTTTCGTTTTTTTTTGAGTCCAGAATCACATTCTGAACACTATTTTGTTATAAAAATTATTTGTGAGACTTACAGAAACTGAGACAAGCAAAATTTCTTTTGGTGTAAATCGTTCGGACAACTGCTGGAAACGCCGAAAAACGATTAAATTTCATTTTTCTTCAAAAATTTATTTTCGTTTTTTATCGAGTCCAGAATCACATTCTGAACACTATTTTGTTATAAAAATTATTTGTGAGACTTACAGAAACTGAGACAAGAAAAATTTCTTTTGATGTAAATCGTTCGGACAACTGCTGGAAACGCCGAAAAACGATTAAATTAAATTTTTCTTCAAAAATTTATTTTCGTTTTTTTTTGAGTCCAGAATCACATTCTGAACACTATTTTGTTATAAAAATTATTTGTGAGACTTACAGAAACTGAGACAAGCAAAATTTCTTTTGGTGTAAATCGTTCCGACAACTGCTGGAAACGCCGAAAAACGATTAAAATTAATTTTTCTTCAAAAATTTATTTTCGTTTTTTTTTGAGTCCAGAATCACATTCTGAACACTATTTTGTTATAAAAATTATTTGTGAGACTTACAGAAACTGAGACAAGCAAAATTTCTTTTGGTGTAAATCGTTCGGACAACTGCTGGAAACGCCGAAAAACGATTAAATTTCATTTTTCTTCAAAAATTTATTTTCGTTTTTTATCGAGTCCAGAATCACATTCTGAACACTATTTTGTTATAAAAATTATTTGTGAGACTTACAGAAACTGAGACAAGAAAAATTTTTTTGATGTAAATCGTTCGGACAACTGCTGGAAACGCCGAAAAACGATTAAATTTAATTTTTCTTCAAAAATTTATTTCCGTTTTTTTTCGAGTCCAGAATCACATTCTAAACACTATTTTGTTATAAAAATTATTTGTGAGACTTACAGAAACTGAGACAAGCAAAATTTCTTTTGGTGTAAATCGTTCGGACAACTGCTGGAAACGCCGAAAAACGATTAAATTTCATTTTTCTTCAAAAATTTATTTTCGTTTTTTATCGAGTCCAGAATCACATTTTGAACACTATTTTGTTATAAAATTTATTTGTGAGACTTACAGAAACTGAGACAAGAAAAATTTCTTTTGATGTAAATCGTTCGGACAACTGCTGGAAACGCCGAAAAACGATTAAATTTAATTTTTCTTCAAAAATTTATTTTCGTTTTTTTTTGAGTCAAGAATCACATTCTGAACACTATTTTGTTATAATAATTATTTGTGAGACTTACAGAAACTGAGACAAGCAAAATTTCTTTTGGTGTAAATCGTTCCGACAACTGCTGGAAACGCCGAAAAACGATTAAATTTAATTTTTCTTCAAAAATTTATTTTCGTTTTTTTTTGAGTCCAGAATCACATTCTGAACACTATTTTGTTATAAAAATTATTTGTGAGACTTACAGGAACTGAGACAAGCAAAATTTCTTTTGGTGTAAATCGTTCGGACAACTGCTGGAAACGCCGAAAAACGATTAAATTTCATTTTTCTTCAAAAATTTATTTTCGTTTTTTATCGAGTCCAGAATCACATTCTGAACACTATTTTGTTATAAAAATTATTTGTGAGACTTACAGAAACTGAGACAAGAAAAATTTCTTTTGATGTAAATCGTACGGACAACTGCTGGAAACGCCGAAAAACGATTAAATTTCATTTTTCTTTAAAAATTTATTTTCGTTTTTTTTTGAGTCCAGAATCACATTCTGAACACTATTTTGTTATAAAAATTATTTGTGAGACTTACAGAAACTGAGACAAGCAAAATTTCTTTTGGTGTAAATCGTTCGGACAACTGCTGGAAACGCCGAAAAACGATTAAATTTCATTTTTCTTCAAAAATTTATTTTTGTTTTTTTATCGAGTCCAGAATCACATTCTGAACACTATTTTGTTATAAAAATTATTTGTGAGACTTACAGAAACTGAGACAAGGAAAATTTCTTTTGACGTAAATCGTTCGGACAACTGCTGGAAACGCCGAAAAACGATTAAATTTAATTTTTCTTCAAAAATTTATTTTCGTTTTTTTTCGAGTCCGGAATCACATTCTGAACACTATTTTCTTATAAAAATTATTTGTGAGACTTACAGAAACTGAGACAAGCAAAATTTCTTTTGATGTAAATCGTTCGGACAACTGCTGGAAACGCCGAAAAACGATTAAATTAAATTTTTCTTCAAAAATTTATTTTCGTTTTTTTTTGAGTCCAGAATCACAATCTGAACACTATTTTGTTATAAAAATTATTTGTGAGACTTACAGAAACTGAGACAAGCAAAATTTCTTTTGGTGTAAATCGTTCGGACAACTGCTGGAAACGCCGAAAAACGATTAAATTAAATTTTTCTTCAAAAATTTATTTTCGTTTTTTTTTGAGTCCAGAATCACATTCTGAACACTATTTTGTTATAAAAATTATTTGTGAGACTTACAGAAACTGAGACAAGCAAAATTTCTTTTGGTGTAAATCGTTCGGACAACTGCTGGAAACGCCGAAAAACGATTAAATGTAATTTTTCTTCAAAAATTTATTTTCGTTTTTTTTTTGAGTCCAGAATCACATTCTGAACACTATTTTGTTATAAAAATTATTTGTGAGACTTACAGAAACTGAGACAAGCAAAATTTCTTTTGGTGTAAATCGTTCGGACAACTGCTGGAAACGCCGAAAAACGATTAAATTTCATTTTTCTTCAAAAATTTATTTTCGTTTTTTTTGAGTCCAGAATCACATTCTGAACACTATTTTGTTATAAAAATTATTTGTGAGACTTACAGAAACTGAGACAAGCAAAATTTCTTTTGGTGTAAATCGTTCGGACAACTGCTGGAAACGCCGAAAAACGATTAAATTTCATTTTTCTTCAAAAATTTATTTTCGTTTTTTATCGAGTCCAGAATCACATTCTGAACACTATTTTGTTATAAAAATTATTTGTGAGACTTACAGAAACTGAGACAAGAAAAATTTCTTTTGATGTAAATCGTTCGGACAACTGCTGGAAACGCCGAAAAACGATTAAATTTAATTTTTCTTCAAAAATTTATTTTCGTTTTTTTTTGAGTCCAGAATCACATTCTGAACACTATTTTGTTATAAAAATTATTTGTGAGACTTACAGAAACTGAGACAAGCAAAATTTCTTTTGGTGTAAATCGTTCGGACAACTGCTGGAAACGCCGAAAAACGATTAAATTTCATTTTTCTTCAAAAATTTATTTTTGTTTTTTATCGAGTCCAGAATCACATTCTGAACACTATTTTGTTATAAAAATTATTTGTGAGACTTACAGAAACTGAGACAAGGAAAATTTCTTTTGACGTAAATCTTTCGGACAACTGCTGGAAACGCCGAAAAACGATTAAATTTAATTTTTCTTCAAAAATTTATTTTCGTTTTTTTTCGAGTCCGGAATCACATTCTGAACACTATTTTCTTATAAAAATTATTTGTGAGACTTACAGAAACTGAGACAAGCAAAATTTCTTTTGATGTAAATCGTTCGGACAACTGCTGGAAACGCCGAAAAACGATTAAATTAAATTTTTCTTCAAAAATTTATTTTCGTTTTTTTTTGAGTCCAGAATCACATTCTGAACACTATTTTGTTATAAAAATTATTTGTGAGACTTACAGAAACTGAGACAAGCAAAATTTCTTTTGGTGTAAATCGTTCGGACAACTGCTGGAAACGCCGAAAAACGATTAAATTAAATTTTTCTTCAAAAATTTATTTTCGTTTTTTTTTGAGTCCAGAATCACATTCTGAACACTATTTTGTTATAAAAATTATTTGTGAGACTTACAGAAACTGAGACAAGCAAAATTTCTTTTGGTGTAAATCGTTCGGACAACTGCTGGAAACGCCGAAAAACGATTAAATTTAATTTTTCTTCAAAAATTTATTTTCGTTTTTTTTTGAGTCCAGAATCACATTCTGAACACTATTTTATTATAAAAATTATTTGTGAGACTTACAGAAACTGAGACAAGCAAAATTTCTTTTGGTGTAAATCGTTCGGACAACTGCTGGAAACGCCGAAAAACGATTAAATTTCATTTTTCTTCAAAAATTTATTTTCGTTTTTTTTTGAGTCCAGAATCACATTCTGAACACTATTTTGTTATAAAAATTATTTGTGAGACTTACAGAAACTGAGACAAGCAAAATTTCTTTTGGTGTAAATCGTTCGGACAACTGCTGGAAACGCCGAAAAACGATTAAATTTAATTTTTCTTCAAAAATTTATTTTCGTTTTTTTTTGAGTCCAGAATCACATTCTGAACACTATTTTGTTATAAAAATTATTTGTGAGACTTACAGAAACTGAGACAAGCAAAATTTCTTTTGGTGTAAATCGTTCGGACAACTGCTGGAAACGCCGAAAAACGATTAAATTTAATTTTTCTTCAAAAATTTATTTTCGTTTTTTTTTTGAGTCCAGAATCACATTCTGAACACTATTTTGTTATAAAAATTATTTGTGAGACTTACAGAAACTGAGGCAAGAAAAATTTCTTTTGATGTAAATCGTTCGGACAACTGCTGGAAACGCCGAAAAACGATTAAATTTAATTTTTCTTCAAAAATTTATTTTCGTTTTTTTTTGAGTCCAGAATCACATTCTGAACACTATTTTGTTATAAAAATTATTTGTGAGACTTACAGAAACTGAGACAAGCAAAATTTCTTTTGGTGTAAATCGTTCGGACAACTGCTGGAAACGCCGAAAAACGATTAAATTTCATTTTTCTTCAAAAATTTATTTTCGTTTTTTTTGAGTCCAGAATCACATTCTGAACACTATTTTGTTATAAAAATTATTTGTGAGACTTACAGAAACTGAGACAAGGAAAATTTCTTTTGACGTAAATCGTTCGGACAACTGCTGGAAACGCCGAAAAACGATTAAATTTAATTTTTCTTCAAAAATTTATTTTCGTTTTTTTTTCGGGTCCGGAATCACATTCTGAACACTATTTTCTTATAAAAATTATTTGTGAGACTTACAGAAACTGAGACAAGCAAAATTTCTTTTGATGTAAATTGTTCGGACAACTGCTGGAAACGCCGAAAAACGATTAAATTTAATTTTTCTTCAAAAATTTATTTTCGTTTTTTTTGAGTCCAGAATCACATTCTGAACACTATTTTGTTATAAAAATTATTTGTGAGACTTACAGAAACTGAGACAAGCAAAATTTCTTTTGGTGTAAATCGTTCGGACAACTGCTGGAAACGCCGAAAAACGATTAAATTTCATTTTTCTTCAAAAATTTATTTTCGTTTTTTTTTCGAGTCCAGAATCACATTCTGAACACTATTTTGTTATAAAAATTATTTGTGAGACTTACAGAAACTGAGACAAGCAAAATTTCTTTTGGTGTAAATCGTTCGGACAACTGCTGGAAACGCCGAAAAACGATTAAATTTCATTTTTCTTCAAAAATTTATTTTCGTTTTTTTTTCGAGTCCAGAATCACATTCTGAACACTATTTTGTTATAAAAATTATTTGTGAGACTTACAGAAACTGAGACAAGCAAAATTTCTTTTGGTGTAAATCGTTCGGACAACTGCTGGAAACGCCGAAAAACGATTAAATTTCATTTTTCTTCAAAAATTTATTTTCGTTTTTTTTGAGTCCAGAATCACATTCTGAACACTATTTTGTTATAAAAATTATTTGTGAGACTTACAGAAACTGAGACAAGGAAAATTTCTTTTGACGTAAATCGTTCGGACAACTGCTGGAAACGCCGAAAAACGATTAAATTTAATTTTTCTTCAAAAATTTATTTTCGTTTTTTTTTTCGGGTCCGGAATCACATTCTGAACACTATTTTCTTATAAAAATTATTTGTGAGACTTACAGAAACGGAGACAAGCAAAATTTTTTTTGATGTAAATTGTTCGGACAACTGCTGGAAACGCCGAAAAACGATTAAATTTAATTTTTCTTCAAAAATTTATTTTCGTTTTTTTTGAGTCCAGAATCACATTCTGAACACTATTTTGTTATAAAAATTATTTGTGAGACTTACAGAAACTGAGACAAGCAAAATTTCTTTTGGTGTAAATCGTTCGGACAACTGCTGGAAACGCCGAAAAACGATTAAATTTCATTTTTCTTCAAAAATTTATTTTCGTTTTTTTTTCGAGTCCAGAATCACATTCTGAACACTATTTTGTTATAAAAATTATTTGTGAGACTTACAGAAACTGAGACAAGCAAAATTTCTTTTGGTGTAAATCGTTCGGACAACTGCTGGAAACGCCGAAAAACGATTAAATTTCATTTTTCTTCAAAAATTTATTTTCGTTTTTTTTTCGAGTCCAGAATCACATTCTGAACACTATTTTGTTATAAAAATTATTTGTGAGACTTACAGAAACTGAGACAAGCAAAATTTCTTTTGGTGTAAATCGTTCGGACAACTGCTGGAAACGCCGAAAAACGATTAAATTTCATTTTTCTTCAAAAATTTATTTTCGTTTTTTATCGAGTCCAGAATCACATTCTGAACACTATTTTGTTATAAAAATTATTTGTGAGACTTACAGAAACTGAGACAAGAAAAATTTCTTTTGATGTAAATCGTTCGGACAACTGCTGGAAACGCCGAAAAACGATTAAATTTAATTTTTCTTCAAAAATTTATTTTCGTTTTTTTTTGAGTCCAGAATCACATTCTGAACACTGTTTTGTTATAAAAATTATTTGTGAGACTTACAGAAACTGAGACAAGCAAAATTTCTTTTGGTGTAAATCGTTCGGACAACTGAGACAAGAAAAATTTCTTTTGATGTAAATCGTTCGGACAACTGCTGGAAACGCCGAAAAACGATTAAATTTAATTTTTCTTCAAAAATTTATTTTCGTTTTTTTTTGAGTCCAGAATCACATTCTGAACACTATTTTGTTATAAAAATTATTTGTGAGACTTACAGAAACTGAGACAAGCAAAATTTCTTTTGGTGTAAATCGTTCCGACAACTGCTGGAAACGCCGAAAAACGATTAAAATTAATTTTTCTTCAAAAATTTATTTTCGTTTTTTTTTGAGTCCAGAATCACATTCTGAACACTATTTTGTTATAAAAATTATTTGTGAGACTTACAGAAACTGAGACAAGCAAAATTTCTTTTGGTGTAAATCGTTCGGACAACTGCTGGAAACGCCGAAAAACGATTAAATTTAATTTTTCTTCAATTTCGTTTTTTTTTCGAGTCCAGAATCACATTCTGAACACTATTTTGTTATAAAAATTATTTGTGAGACTTACAGAAACTGAGACAAGCAAAATTTCTTTTGGTGTAAATCGTTCGGACAACTGCTGGAAACGCCGAAAAACGATTAAATTTCATTTTTCTTCAAAAATTTATTTTCGTTTTTTTTTCGAGTCCAGAATCACATTCTGAACACTATTTTGTTATAAAAATTATTTGTGAGACTTACAGAAACTGAGACAAGCAAAATTTCTTTTGGTGTAAATCGTTCGGACAACTGCTGGAAACGCCGAAAAACGATTAAATTTAATTTTTCTTCAAAAATTTATTTTCGTTTTTTTTTGAGTCCAGAATCACATTCTGAACACTATTTTGTTATAAAAATTATTTGTGAGACTTACAGAAACTGAGACAAGCAAAATTTCTTTTGGTGTAAATCGTTCGGACAACTGCTGGAAACGCCGAAAAACGATTAAATTTAATTTTTCTTCAAAAATTTATTTTTGTTTTTTTTTGAGTCCAGAATCACATTCTGAACACTATTTTGTTATAAAAATTATTTGTGAGACTTACAGAAACTGAGGCAAGAAAAATTTCTTTTGATGTAAATCGTTCGGACAACTGCTGGAAACGCCGAAAAACGATTAAATTTAATTTTTCTTCAAAAATTTATTTTCGTTTTTTTTTGAGTCCAGAATCACATTCTGAACACTATTTTGTTATAAAAATTATTTGTGAGACTTACAGAAACTGAGACAAGGAAAATTTCTTTTGACGTAAATCGTTCGGACAACTGCTGGAAACGCCGAAAAACGATTAAATTTAATTTTTCTTCAAAAATTTATTTTCGTTTTTTTTTCGGGTCCGGAATCACATTCTGAACACTATTTTCTTATAAAAATTATTTGTGAGACTTACAGAAACTGAGACAAGCAAAATTTCTTTTGATGTAAATTGTTCGGACAACTGCTGGAAACGCCGAAAAACGATTAAATTTAATTTTTCTTCAAAAATTTATTTTCGTTTTTTTTGAGTCCAGAATCACATTCTGAACACTATTTTGTTATAAAAATTATTTGTGAGACTTACAGAAACTGAGACAAGCAAAATTTCTTTTGGTGTAAATCGTTCGGACAACTGCTGGAAACGCCGAAAAACGATTAAATTTCATTTTTCTTCAAAAATTTATTTTCGTTTTTTTTTCGAGTCCAGAATCACATTCTGAACACTATTTTGTTATAAAAATTATTTGTGAGACTTACAGAAACTGAGACAAGCAAAATTTCTTTTGGTGTAAATCGTTCGGACAACTGCTGGAAACGCCGAAAAACGATTAAATTTCATTTTTCTTCAAAAATTTATTTTCGTTTTTTTTTGAGTCCAGAATCACATTCTGAACACTATTTTGTTATAAAAATTATTTGTGAGACTTACAGAAACTGAGACAAGCAAAATTTCTTTTGGTGTAAATCGTTCGGACAACTGCTGGAAACGCCGAAAAACGATTAAATTTCATTTTTCTTCAAAAATTTATTTTCGTTTTTTATCGAGTCCAGAATCACATTCTGAACACTATTTTGTTATAAAAATTATTTGTGAGACTTACAGAAACTGAGACAAGAAAAATTTCTTTTGATGTAAATCGTTCGGACAACTGCTGGAAACGCCGAAAAACGATTAAATTTAATTTTTCTTCAAAAATTTATTTTCGTTTTTTTTTGAGTCCAGAATCACATTCTGAACACTGTTTTGTTATAAAAATTATTTGTGAGACTTACAGAAACTGAGACAAGCAAAATTTCTTTTGGTGTAAATCGTTCGGACAACTGAGACAAGAAAAATTTCTTTTGATGTAAATCGTTCGGACAACTGCTGGAAACGCCGAAAAACGATTAAATTTAATTTTTCTTCAAAAATTTATTTTCGTTTTTTTTTGAGTCCAGAATCACATTCTGAACACTATTTTGTTATAAAAATTATTTGTGAGACTTACAGAAACTGAGACAAGCAAAATTTCTTTTGGTGTAAATCGTTCCGACAACTGCTGGAAACGCCGAAAAACGATTAAAATTAATTTTTCTTCAAAAATTTATTTTCGTTTTTTTTTGAGTCCAGAATCACATTCTGAACACTATTTTGTTATAAAAATTATTTGTGAGACTTACAGAAACTGAGACAAGCAAAATTTCTTTTGGTGTAAATCGTTCGGACAACTGCTGGAAACGCCGAAAAACGATTAAATTTAATTTTTCTTCAAAAATTTATTTTCGTTTTTTTTTCGAGTCCAGAATCACATTCTGAACACTATTTTGTTATAAAAATTATTTGTGAGACTTACAGAAACTGAGACAAGCAAAATTTCTTTTGGTGTAAATCGTTCGGACAACTGCTGGAAACGCCGAAAAACGATTAAATTTCATTTTTCTTCAAAAATTTATTTTCGTTTTTTTTTCGAGTCCAGAATCACATTCTGAACACTATTTTGTTATAAAAATTATTTGTGAGACTTACAGAAACTGAGACAAGCAAAATTTCTTTTGGTGTAAATCGTTCGGACAACTGCTGGAAACGCCGAAAAACGATTAAATTTAATTTTTCTTCAAAAATTTATTTTCGTTTTTTTTTTCGAGTCCAGAATCACATTCTGAACACTATTTTGTTATAAAAATTATTTGTGAGACTTACAGAAACTGAGACAAGCAAAATTTCTTTTGGTGTAAATCGTTCGGACAACTGCTGGAAACGCCGAAAAACGATTAAATTTCATTTTTCTTCAAAAATTTATTTTCGTTTTTTTTTCGAGTCCAGAATCACATTCTGAACACTATTTTGTTATAAAAATTATTTGTGAGACTTACAGAAACTGAGACAAGCAAAATTTCTTTTGGTGTAAATCGTTCGGACAACTGCTGGAAACGCCGAAAAACGATTAAATTTAATTTTTCTTCAAAAATTTATTTTCGTTTTTTTTTGAGTCCAGAATCACATTCTGAACACTATTTTGTTATAAAAATTATTTGTGAGACTTACAGAAACTGAGACAAGCAAAATTTCTTTTGGTGTAAATCGTTCGGACAACTGCTGGAAACGCCGAAAAACGATTAAATTTAATTTTTCTTCAAAAATTTATTTTCGTTTTTTTTTGAGTCCAGAATCACATTCTGAACACTATTTTGTTATAAAAATTATTTGTGAGACTTACAGAAACTGAGGCAAGAAAAATTTCTTTTGATGTAAATCGTTCGGACAACTGCTGGAAACGCCGAAAAACGATTAAATTTAATTTTTCTTCAAAAATTTATTTTCGTTTTTTTTTGAGTCCAGAATCACATTCTGAACACTATTTTGTTATAAAAATTATTTGTGAGACTTACAGAAACTGAGACAAGGAAAATTTCTTTTGACGTAAATCGTTCGGACAACTGCTGGAAACGCCGAAAAACGATTAAATTTAATTTTTCTTCAAAAATTTATTTTCGTTTTTTTTTCGGGTCCGGAATCACATTCTGAACACTATTTTCTTATAAAAATTATTTGTGAGACTTACAGAAACTGAGACAAGCAAAATTTCTTTTGATGTAAATTGTTCGGACAACTGCTGGAAACGCCGAAAAACGATTAAATTTAATTTTTCTTCAAAAATTTATTTTCGTTTTTTTTGAGTCCAGAATCACATTCTGAACACTATTTTGTTATAAAAATTATTTGTGAGACTTACAGAAACTGAGACAAGCAAAATTTCTTTTGGTGTAAATCGTTCGGACAACTGCTGGAAACGCCGAAAAACGATTAAATTTCATTTTTCTTCAAAAATTTATTTTCGTTTTTTTTTCGAGTCCAGAATCACATTCTGAACACTATTTTGTTATAAAAATTATTTGTGAGACTTACAGAAACTGAGACAAGCAAAATTTCTTTTGGTGTAAATCGTTCGGACAACTGCTGGAAACGCCGAAAAACGATTAAATTTCATTTTTCTTCAAAAATTTATTTTCGTTTTTTTTTGAGTCCAGAATCACATTCTGAACACTATTTTGTTATAAAAATTATTTGTGAGACTTACAGAAACTGAGACAAGCAAAATTTCTTTTGGTGTAAATCGTTCGGACAACTGCTGGAAACGCCGAAAAACGATTAAATTTCATTTTTCTTCAAAAATTTATTTTCGTTTTTTATCGAGTCCAGAATCACATTCTGAACACTATTTTGTTATAAAAATTATTTGTGAGACTTACAGAAACTGAGACAAGAAAAATTTCTTTTGATGTAAATCGTTCGGACAACTGCTGGAAACGCCGAAAAACGATTAAATTTAATTTTTCTTCAAAAATTTATTTTCGTTTTTTTTTGAGTCCAGAATCACATTCTGAACACTGTTTTGTTATAAAAATTATTTGTGAGACTTACAGAAACTGAGACAAGCAAAATTTCTTTTGGTGTAAATCGTTCGGACAACTGAGACAAGAAAAATTTCTTTTGATGTAAATCGTTCGGACAACTGCTGGAAACGCCGAAAAACGATTAAATTTAATTTTTCTTCAAAAATTTATTTTCGTTTTTTTTTGAGTCCAGAATCACATTCTGAACACTATTTTGTTATAAAAATTATTTGTGAGACTTACAGAAACTGAGACAAGCAAAATTTCTTTTGGTGTAAATCGTTCCGACAACTGCTGGAAACGCCGAAAAACGATTAAAATTAATTTTTCTTCAAAAATTTATTTTCGTTTTTTTTTTGAGTCCAGAATCACATTCTGAACACTATTTTGTTATAAAAATTATTTGTGAGACTTACAGAAACTGAGACAAGCAAAATTTCTTTTGGTGTAAATCGTTCGGACAACTGCTGGAAACGCCGAAAAACGATTAAATTTAATTTTTCTTCAAAAATTTATTTTCGTTTTTTTTTCGAGTCCAGAATCACATTCTGAACACTATTTTGTTATAAAAATTATTTGTGAGACTTACAGAAACTGAGACAAGCAAAATTTCTTTTGGTGTAAATCGTTCGGACAACTGCTGGAAACGCCGAAAAACGATTAAATTTCATTTTTCTTCAAAAATTTATTTTCGTTTTTTTTTCGAGTCCAGAATCACATTCTGAACACTATTTTGTTATAAAAATTATTTGTGAGACTTACAGAAACTGAGACAAGCAAAATTTCTTTTGGTGTAAATCGTTCGGACAACTGCTGGAAACGCCGAAAAACGATTAAATTTAATTTTTCTTCAAAAATTTATTTTCGTTTTTTTTTGAGTCCAGAATCACATTCTGAACACTATTTTGTTATAAAAATTATTTGTGAGACTTACAGAAACTGAGACAAGCAAAATTTCTTTTGGTGTAAATCGTTCGGACAACTGAGACAAGAAAAATTTCTTTTGATGTAAATCGTTCGGACAACTGCTGGAAACGCCGAAAAACGATTAAATTTAATTTTTCTTCAAAAATTTATTTTCGTTTTTTTTGAGTCCAGAATCACATTCTGAACACTATTTTGTTATAAAAATTATTTGTGAGACTTACAGAAACTGAGACAAGAAAAATTTCTTTTGATGTAAATCGTTCGGACAACTGCTGGAAACGCCGAAAAACGATTAAATTTAATTTTTCTTCAAAATTTATTTTCGTTTTTTTTTGAGTCCAGAATCACATTCTGAACACTATTTTGTTATAAAAATTATTTGTGAGACTTACAGAAACTGAGACAAGCAAAATTTCTTTTGGTGTAAATCGTTCGGACAACTGAGACAAGAAAAATTTCTTTTGATGTAAATCGTTCGGACAACTGCTGGAAACGCCGAAAAACGATTAAATTTAATTTTTCTTCAAAAATTTATTTTCGTTTTTTTTTGAGTCCAGAATCACATTCTGAACACTATTTTGTTATAAAAATTATTTGTGAGACTTACAGAAACTGAGACAAGCAAAATTTCTTTTGGTGTAAATCGTTCCGACAACTGCTGGAAACGCCGAAAAACGATTAAAATTAATTTTTCTTCAAAAATTTATTTTCGTTTTTTTTTGAGTCCAGAATCACATTCTGAACACTATTTTGTTATAAAAATTATTTGTGAGACTTACAGAAACTGAGACAAGCAAAATTTCTTTTGGTGTAAATCGTTCGGACAACTGCTGGAAACGCCGAAAAACGATTAAATTTAATTTTTCTTCAAAAATTTATTTTCGTTTTTTTTTCGAGTCCAGAATCACATTCTGAACACTATTTTGTTATAAAAATTATTTGTGAGACTTACAGAAACTGAGACAAGCAAAATTTCTTTTGGTGTAAATCGTTCGGACAACTGCTGGAAACGCCGAAAAACGATTAAATTTCATTTGTCTTCAAAAATTTATTTTCGTTTTTTTTTCGAGTCCAGAATCACATTCTGAACACTATTTTGTTATAAAAATTATTTGTGAGACTTACAGAAACTGAGACAAGCAAAATTTCTTTTGGTGTAAATCGTTCGGACAACTGCTGGAAACGCCGAAAAACGATTAAATTTCATTTTCTTCAAAAATTTATTTTCGTTTTTTTTGAGTCCAGAATCACATTCTGAACACTATTTTGTTATAAAAATTATTTGTGAGACTTACAGAAACTGAGACAAGCAAAATTTCTTTTGGTGTAAATCGTTCGGACAACTGCTGGAAACGCCGAAAAACGATTAAATTTCATTTTTCTTCAAAAATTTATTTTCGTTTTTATCGAGTCCAGAATCACATTCTGAACACTATTTTGTTATAAAAATTATTTGTGAGACTTACAGAAACTGAGACAAGAAAAATTTCTTTGATGTAAATCGTTCGGACAACTGCTGGAAACGCCGAAAAACGATTAAATTTAATTTTTCTTCAAAAATTTATTTTCGTTTTTTTTTTGAGTCCAGAATCACATTCTGAACACTATTTTGTTATAAAAATTATTTGTGAGACTTACAGAAACTGAGACAAGCAAAATTCTTTTGGTGTAAATCGTTCGGACAACTTTCTTTTGATGTAAATCGTTCGGACAACTGCTGGAAACGCCGAAAAACGATTAAATTTAATTTTTCTTCAAAAATTTATTTTCGTTTTTTTTTTGAGTCCAGAATCACATTCTGAACACTATTTTGTTATAAAAATTATTTGTGAGACTTACAGAAACTGAGACAAGCAAAATTTCTTTTGGTGTAAATCGTTCCGACAACTGCTGGAAACGCCGAAAAACGATTAAAATTAATTTTTCTTCAAAAATTTATTTTCGTTTTTTTTTGAGTCCAGAATCACATTCTGAACACTATTTTGTTATAAAATTATTTGTGAGACTTACAGAAACTGAGACAAGCAAAATTTCTTTTGGTGTAAATCGTTCGGACAACTGCTGGAAACGCCGAAAAACGATTAAATTTCATTTTTCTTCAAAAATTTATTTTCGTTTTTTTTTCGAGTCCAGAATCACATTCTGAACACTATTTTGTTATAAAAATTATTTGTGAGACTTACAGAAACTGAGACAAGCAAAATTTCTTTTGGTGTAAATCGTTCGGACAACTGCTGGAAACGCCGAAAAACGATTAAATTTCATTTTTCTTCAAAAATTTATTTTCGTTTTTTTTTCGAGTCCAGAATCACATTCTGAACACTATTTTGTTATAAAAATTATTTGTGAGACTTACAGAAACTGAGACAAGCAAAATTTCTTTTGGTGTAAATCGTTCGGACAACTGCTGGAAACGCCGAAAAACGATTAAATTTAATTTTTCTTCAAAAATTTATTTTCGTTTTTTTTTGAGTCCAGAATCACATTCTGAACACTATTTTGTTATAAAATTATTTGTGAGACTTACAGAAACTGAGACAAGCAAAATTTCTTTTGGTGTAAATCGTTCGGACAACTGAGACAAGAAAAATTTCTTTTGATGTAAATCGTTCGGACAACTGCTGGAAACGCCGAAAAACGATTAAATTTAATTTTTCTTCAAAAATTTATTTTCGTTTTTTTTGAGTCCAGAATCACATTCTGAACACTATTTTGTTATAAAAATTATTTGTGAGACTTACAGAAACTGAGACAAGAAAAATTTCTTTTGATGTAAATCGTTCGGACAACTGCTGGAAACGCCGAAAAACGATTAAATTTAATTTTTCTTCAAAAATTTATTTTCGTTTTTTTTTGAGTCCAGAATCACATTCTGAACACTATTTTGTTATAAAAATTATTTGTGAGACTTACAGAAACTGAGACAAGCAAAATTTCTTTTGGTGTAAA
>CAJVAY020000124.1:0-32758 GCA_910593695.2 Ocypus olens | reverse complement strand
TTCTTTTGATGTAAATCGTTCGGACAACTGCTGGAAACGCCGAAAAACGATTAAATTTAATTTTTCTTCAAAAATTTATTTTCGTTTTTTTTCGAGTCCAGAATCACATTCTGAACACTATTTTGTTATAAAAATTATTTGTGAGACTTACAGAAACTGAGACAAGCAAAATTACTTTCGATGCAAATCGTTCGGACTACTGCTGGAAACGCCGAAAAACGATAGAATTTCATTTTTCTTCAAAAATTTATTTTCGTTTTTTTTCGAGTCCAGAATCACATTCTGAACACTATTTTGTTAAAAAAATTATTTGTGAGACTTACAGAAACTGAGACAAGCAAAATTTCTTTTGATGTAAATCGTTCGGACAACTGCTGGAAACGCCGAAAAACGATTAAATTTCATTTTTCTTCAAAAATTTATTTTCGTTTTCTTTCGAGTCCAGAATCACATTCTGAACACTATTTTGTTAAAAAAATTATTTGTGAGACTTACAGAAACTGAGACAAGCAAAATCTCTTTTGATGTAAATCGTTCGGACTACTGCTGGAAACGCCGAAAAACGATTAAATTTCATTTTTCTTCAAAAATTTATTTTCGTTTTTTTTCGAGTCTAGAATCACATTCTGAACACTATTTTGTTATAAAAATTATTTGTGAGACTTACAGAAACTGAGACAAGCAAAATTTCTTCAAAATTTATTTTCGTTTTTTTTCGAGTCCAGAATCACATTCTGAACACTATTTTGTTATAAAAATTATTTGTGAGACTTACAGAAACTGAGACAAGCAAAATTTCTTTTGATGTAAATCGTTCGGACAACTGCTGGAAACGCCGAAAAACGATTAAATTTAATTTTTCTTCAAAAATTTATTTTCGTTTTTTTTCGAGTCCAGAATCACATTCTGAACACTATTTTGTTATAAAAATTATTTGTAAGACTTACAGAAACTGAGACAAGCAAAATTTCTTTTGATGTAAATCGTTCGGACAACTGCTGGAAACGCCGAAAAACGATTAAATTTCATTTTTCTTTAAAAATTTATTTTCGTTTTTTTTCGAGTCCAGAATCACATTCTGAACACTATTTTGTTATAAAAATTATTTGTGAGACTTACAGAAACTGAGACAAGCAAAATTTCTTTTGATGTAAATCGTTCGGACAACTGCTGGAAACGCCGAAAAACGATTAAATTTCATTTTTCTTCAAAAATTTATTTTCGTTTTCTTTCGAGTCCAGAATCACATTCTGAACACTATTTTGTTAAAAAAATTATTTGTGAGACTTACAGAAACTGAGACAAGCAAAATCTCTTTTGATGTAAATCGTTCGGACTACTGCTGGAAACGCCGAAAAACGATTAAATTTCATTTTTCTTCAAAAATTTATTTTCGTTTTTTTTCGAGTCTAGAATCACATTCTGAACACTATTTTGTTATAAAAATTATTTGTGAGACTTACAGAAACTGAGACAAGCAAAATTTCTTCAAAATTTATTTTCGTTTTTTTTCGAGTCCAGAATCACATTCTGAACACTATTTTGTTATAAAAATTATTTGTGAGACTTACAGAAACTGAGACAAGCAAAATTTCTTTTGATGTAAATCGTTCGGACAACTGCTGGAAACGCCGAAAAACGTTTAAATTTCATTTTTCTTCAAAAATTTATTTTTGTTTTTTTTCGAGTCCAGAATCACATTCTGAACACTATTTTGTTATAAAAATTATTTGTGAGACTTACAGAAACTGAGACAAGCAAAATTTCTTTTGATGTAAATCGTTCGGACAACTGCTGGAAACGCCGAAAAACGATTAAATTTAATTTTTCTTAAAAAATTTATTTTCGTTTTTTTTCGAGTCCAGAATCACATTCTGAACACTATTTTGTTAAAAAAATTATTTGTGAGACTTACAGAAACTAAGTCAAGCAAAATTTCTTTTGATGTAAATCGTTCGGACAACTGCTGGAAACGCGGAAAAAACGATTAAATTTCATTTTTCTTCAAAAATTTATTTTCGTTTTTTTTCGAGTCCAGAATCACATTCTGAACACTATTTTGTTATAAAAATTATTTGTAAGACTTACAGAAACTGAGACAAGCAAAATCTCTTTTGATGTAAATCGTTCGGACAACTGCTGGAAACGCCGAAAAACGATTAAATTTAATTTTTCTTCAGAAATTTATTTCGTTTTTTTTTTGAGTCCAGAATCACATTCTGAACACTATTTTGTTATAAAAATTATTTGTGAGACTTACAGAAACTGAGACAAGCAAAATTTTCTTTGATGTAAATCGTTCGGACAACTGCTGGAAACGCCGAAAAACGATTAAATTTAATTTTTCTTCAAAAATTTATTTTCGTTTTTTTTCGAGTCCAGAATCACATTCTGAACACTATTTTGTTATAAAAATTATTTGTGAGACTTACAGAAACTGAGACAAGCAAAATTTCTTTTGATGTAAATCGTTCGGACAACTGCTGGGAAACGCCGAAAAACGATTAAATTTCATTTTTCTTCAAAAATTTATTTTTGTTTTTTTTCGAGTCCAGAATCACATTCTGAACACTATTTTGTTATAAAAATTATTTGTGAGACTTACAGAAACTGAGACAAGCAAAATTTCTTTTGATGTAAATCGTTCGGACAACTGCTGGAAACGCCGAAAAACGATTAAATTTAATTTTTCTTCAAAAATTTATTTTCGTTTTTTTTCGAGTCCAGAATCACATTCTGAACACTATTTTGTTAAAAAAATTATTTGTGAGACTTACAGAAACTAAGACAAGCAAAATTTCTTTTGATGTAAATCGTTCGGACAACTGCTGGAAACGCCGAAAAACGATTAAATTTCATTTTCTTCAAAAATTTATTTCCGTTTTTTTTTCGAGTCCAGAATCACATTCTGAACACTATTTTGTTATAAAAATTATTTGTGAGACTTACAGAAACTGAGACAAGCAAAATCTCTTTTGATGTAAATCGTTCGGACAACTGCTGGAAACGCCGAAAAACGATTAAATTTAATTTTTCTTCAGAAATTTATTTTCGTTTTTTTTTTGAGTCCAGAATCACATTCTGAACACTATTTTGTTATAAAAATTATTTGTGAGACTTACAGAAACTGAGACAAGCAAAATTTTTTTTGATGTAAATCGTTCGGACAACTGCTGGAAACGCCGAAAAACGATTAAATTTAATTTTTCTTCAAAAATTTATTTTCATTTTTTTCGAGTCCAGAATCACATTCTGAACACTATTTTGTTATAAAAATTATTTGTGAGACTTACAGAAACTGAGACAAGCAAAATTTCTTTCGATGTAAATCGTTCGGACTACTGCTGGAAACGCCGAGAAAAACGATAGAATTTCATTTTTCTTCAAAAATTTATTTTCGTTTTTTTTCGAGTCCAGAATCACATTCTGAACACTATTTTGTTATAAAAATTATTTGTGAGACTTACAGAAACTGAGACAAGCAAAAATTTTTTTGATGTAAATCGTTCGGACAACTGCTGGAAACGCCGAAAAACGATTAAATTTAATTTTTCTTCAAAATTTATTTTCGTTTTTTTTCGAGTCCAGAATCACATTCTGAACACTATTTTGTTAAAAAAATTATTTGTGAGACTTACAGAAACTGAGACAAGCAAAATTTCTTTTGATGTAAATCATTCGGACAACTGCTGGAAACGCCGAAAAACGATTAAATTTCATTTTTCTTCAAAAATTTATTTTCGTTTTCTTTCGAGTCCAGAATCACATTCTGAACACGATTTTGTTATAAAAATTATTTGTGAGACTTACAGAAACTGAGACAAGCAAAATCTCTTTTGATGTAAATCGTTCGGACTACTGCTGGAAACGCCGAAAAACGATTAAATTTCATTTTTCTTCAAAAATTTATTTTCGTTTTTTTTTTCGAGTCTAGAATCACATTCTGAACACTATTTTGTTATAAAAATTATTTGTGAGACTTACAGAAACTGAGACAAGCAAAATTTCTTCAAAATTTATTTTCGTTTTTTTTTCGAGTCCAGAATCACATTCTGAACACTATTTTGTTATAAAAATTATTTGTGAGACTTACAGAAACTGAGACAAGCAAAATTTCTTTTGATGTAAATCGTTCGGACAACTGCTGGAAACGCCGAAAAACGATTAAATTTAATTTTTCTTCAAAAATTTATTTTCGTTTTTTTTCGAGTCCAGAATCACATTCTGAACACTATTTTGTTATAAAAATTATTTGTAAGACTTACAGAAACTGAGACAAGCAAAATTTCTTTTGATGTAAATCGTTCGGACAACTGCTGGAAACGCCGAAAAACGATTAAATTTCATTTTTCTTTAAAAATTTATTTTCGTTTTTTTTCGAGTCCAGAATCACATTCTGAACACTATTTTGTTATAAAAATTATTTGTGAGACTTACAGAAACTGAGACAAGCAAAATTTCTTTTGATGTAAATCGTTCGGACAACTGCTGGAAACGCCGAAAAACGATTAAATTTCATTTTTCTTCAAAAATTTATTTTCGTTTTCTTTCGAGTCCAGAATCACATTCTGAACACTATTTTGTTAAAAAAATTATTTGTGAGACTTACAGAAACTGAGACAAGCAAAATCTCTTTTGATGTAAATCGTTCGGACTACTGCTGGAAACGCCGAAAAACGATTAAATTTCATTTTTCTTCAAAAATTTATTTTCGTTTTTTTTCGAGTCTAGAATCACATTCTGAACACTATTTTGTTATAAAAATTATTTGTGAGACTTACAGAAACTGAGACAAGCAAAATTTCTTTTGATGTAAATCGTTCGGACAACTGCTGGAAACGCCGAAAAACGATTAAATTTCATTTTTCTTCAAAAATTTATTTTCGTTTTCTTTCGAGTCCAGAATCACATTCTGAACACTATTTTGTTATAAAAATTATTTGTGAGACTTACAGAAACTGAGACAAGCAAAATTTCTTTTGATGTAAATCGTTCGGACAACTGCTGGAAACGCCGAAAAACGTTTAAATTTCATTTTTCTTCAAAAATTTATTTTTGTTTTTTTTCGAGTCCAGAATCACATTCTGAACACTATTTTGTTATAAAAATTATTTGTGATACTTACAGAAACTGAGACAAGCAAAATTTCTTTTGATGTAAATCGTTCGGACAACTGCTGGAAACGCCGAAAAACGATTAAATTTAATTTTTCTTAAAAAATTTATTTTCGTTTTTTTTCGAGTCCACAATCACATTCTGAACACTATTTTGTTAAAAAAATTATTTGTGAGACTTACAGAAACTAAGACAAGCAAAATTTCTTTTGATGTAAATCGTTCGGACAACTGCTGGAAACGCCGAAAAACGATTAAATTTCATTTTTCTTCAAAAATTTATTTTCGTTTTTTTTCGAGTCCAGAATCACATTCTGAACACTATTTTGTTATAAAAATTATTTGTAAGACTTACAGAAACTGAGACAAGCAAAATCTCTTTTGATGTAAATCGTTCGGACAACTGCTGGAAACGCCGAAAAAACGATTAAATTTTTGAAGAAAAATTTATTTTCGTTTTTTTTTCGAGTCCAGAATCACATTCTGAACACTATTTTGTTATGAAAATTATTTGTGAGACTTACAGAAACTGAGACAAGCAAAAATTTTTTTGATGTAAATCGTTCGGACAACTGCTGGAAACGCCGAAAAACGATTAAATTTAATTTTTCTTCAAAAATTTATTTTCGTTTTTTTTCGAGTCCAGAATCACATTCTGAACACTATTTTGTTATAAAAATTATTTGTGAGACTTACAGAAACTGAGACAAGCAAAATTTCTTTTGATGTAAATCGTTCGGACAACTGCTGGAAACGCCGAAAAACGATTAAATTTCATTTTTCTTCAAAAATTTATTTTCGTTTTCTTTCGAGTCCAGAATCACATTCTGAACACTATTTTGTTAAAAAAATTATTTGTGAGACTTACAGAAACTGAGACAAGCAAAATCTCTTTTGATGTAAATCGTTCGGACTACTGCTGGAAACGCCGAAAAACGATTAAATTTCATTTTTCTTCAAAAATTTATTTTCGTTTTTTTTCGAGTCTAGAATCACATTCTGAACACTATTTTGTTATAAAAATTATTTGTGAGACTTACAGAAACTGAGACAAGCAAAATTTCTTCAAAATTTATTTTCGTTTTTTTTCGAGTCCAGAATCACATTCTGAACACTATTTTGTTATAAAAATTATTTGTGAGACTTACAGAAACTGAGACAAGCAAAATTTCTTTTGATGTAAATCGTTCGGACAACTGCTGGAAACGCCGAAAAACGATTAAATTTCATTTTTCTTCAAAAATTTATTTTTGTTTTTTTTCGAGTCCAGAATCACATTCTGAACACTATTTTGTTATAAAAATTATTTGTGAGACTTACAGAAACTGAGACAAGCAAAATTTCTTTTGATGTAAATCGTTCGGACAACTGCTGGAAACGCCGAAAAACGATTAAATTTAATTTTTCTTAAAAAATTTATTTTCGTTTTTTTTCGAGTCCACAATCACATTCTGAACACTATTTTGTTAAAAAAATTATTTGTGAGACTTACAGAAACTAAGACAAGCAAAATTTCTTTTGATGTAAATCGTTCGGACAACTGCTGGAAACGCCGAAAAACGATTAAATTTCATTTTTCTTCAAAAATTTATTTTCGTTTTTTTTCGAGTCCAGAATCACATTCTGAACACTATTTTGTTATAAAAATTATTTGTAAGACTTACAGAAACTGAGACAAGCAAAATCTCTTTTGATGTAAATCGTTCGGACAACTGCTGGAAACGCCGAAAAAACGATTAAATTTAATTTTTCTTCAGAAATTTATTTTCGTTTTTTTTTTGAGTCCAGAATCACATTCTGAACACTATTTTGTTATGAAAATTATTTGTGAGACTTACAGAAACTGAGACAAGCAAAAATTTTTTTGATGTAAATCGTTCGGACAACTGCTGGAAACGCCGAAAAACGATTAAATTTAATTTTTCTTCAAAAATTTATTTTCGTTTTTTTTCGAGTCCAGAATCACATTCTGAACACTATTTTGTTATAAAAATTATTTGTGAGACTTACAGAAACTGAGACAAGCAAAATTACTTTCGATGCAAATCGTTCGGACTACTGCTGGAAACGCCGAAAAACGATAGAATTTCATTTTTCTTCAAAAATTTATTTTCGTTTTTTTTCGAGTCCAGAATCACATTCTGAACACTATTTTGTTAAAAAAATTATTTGTGAGACTTACAGAAACTGAGACAAGCAAAATTTCTTTTGATGTAAATCGTTCGGACAACTGCTGGAAACGCCGAAAAACGATTAAATTTCATTTTTCTTCAAAAATTTATTTTCGTTTTCTTTCGAGTCCAGAATCACATTCTGAACACTATTTTGTTAAAAAAATTATTTGTGAGACTTACAGAAACTGAGACAAGCAAAATCTCTTTTGATGTAAATCGTTCGGACTACTGCTGGAAACGCCGAAAAACGATTAAATTTCATTTTTCTTCAAAAATTTATTTTCGTTTTTTTTCGAGTCTAGAATCACATTCTGAACACTATTTTGTTATAAAAATTATTTGTGAGACTTACAGAAACTGAGACAAGCAAAATTTCTTCAAAATTTATTTTCGTTTTTTTTCGAGTCCAGAATCACATTCTGAACACTATTTTGTTATAAAAATTATTTGTGAGACTTACAGAAACTGAGACAAGCAAAATTTCTTTTGATGTAAATCGTTCGGACAACTGCTGGAAACGCCGAAAAACGATTAAATTTCATTTTTCTTCAAAAATTTATTTTTGTTTTTTTTCGAGTCCAGAATCACATTCTGAACACTATTTTGTTATAAAAATTATTTGTGAGACTTACAGAAACTGAGACAAGCAAAATTTCTTTTGATGTAAATCGTTCGGACAACTGCTGGAAACGCCGAAAAACGATTAAATTTAATTTTTCTTCAAAAATTTATTTTCGTTTTTTTTCGAGTCCAGAATCACATTCTGAACACTATTTTGTTAAAAAAATTATTTGTGAGACTTACAGAAACTAAGACAAGCAAAATTTCTTTTGATGTAAATCGTTCGGACAACTGCTGGAAACGCCGAAAAACGATTAAATTTCATTTTTCTTCAAAAATTTATTTCCGTTTTTTTTCGAGTCCAGAATCACATTCTGAAAACTATTTTGTTATAAAAATTATTTGTGAGACTTACAGAAACTGAGACAAGCAAAATCTCTTTTGATGTAAATCGTTCGGACAACTGCTGGAAACGCCGAAAAACGATTAAATTTAATTTTTCTTCAGAAATTTATTTTCGTTTTTTTTTTGAGTCCAGAATCACATTCTGAACACTATTTTGTTATAAAAATTATTTGTGAGACTTACAGAAACTGAGACAAGCAAAATTTTTTTTGATGTAAATCGTTCGGACAACTGCTGGAAACGCCGAAAAACGATTAAATTTAATTTTTCTTCAAAAATTTATTTTCGTTTTTTTTCGAGTCCAGAATCACATTCTGAACACTATTTTGTTATAAAAATTATTTGTGAGACTTACAGAAACTGAGACAAGCAAAATTTCTTTCGATGCAAATCGTTCGGACTACTGCTGGAAACGCCGAAAAACGATAGAATTTCATTTTTCTTCAAAAATTTATTTTCGTTTTTTTTCGAGTCCAGAATCACATTCTGAACACTATTTTGTTATAAAAATTATTTGTGAGACTTACAGAAACTGAGACAAGCAAAATTTTTTTTGATGTAAATCGTTCGGACAACTGCTGGAAACGCCGAAAAACGATTAAATTTAATTTTTCTTCAAAAATTTATTTTCGTTTTTTTTTCGAGTCCAGAATCACATTCTGAACACTATTTTGTTAAAAAAATTATTTGTGAGACTTACAGAAACTGAGACAAGCAAAATTTCTTTTGATGTAAATCATTCGGACAACTGCTGGAAACGCCGAAAAACGATTAAATTTCATTTTTCTTCAAAAATTTATTTTCGTTTTCTTTCGAGTCCAGAATCACATTCTGAACACGATTTTGTTATAAAAATTATTTGTGAGACTTACAGAAACTGAGACAAGCAAAATCTCTTTTGATGTAAATCGTTCGGACTACTGCTGGAAACGCCGAAAAACGATTAAATTTCATTTTTCTTCAAAAATTTATTTTCGTTTTTTCTCGAGTCTAGAATCACATTCTGAACACTATTTTGTTATAAAAATTATTTGTGAGACTTACAGAAACTAAGACAAGCAAAATTTCTTCAAAATTTATTTTCGTTTTTTTTCGAGTCCAGAATCACATTCTGAACACTATTTTGTTATAAAAATTATTTGTGAGACTTACAGAAACTGAGACAAGCAAAATTTCTTTTGATGTAAATCATTCGGACAACTGCTGGAAACGCCGAAAAACGATTAAATTTAATTTTTCTTCAAAAATTTATTTTCGTTTTTTTTCGAGTCCAGAATCACATTCTGAACACTATTTTGATATAAAAATTATTTGTGAGACTTACAGAAACTGAGACAAGCAAAATTTCTTTTGATGTAAATCGTTCGGACAACTGCTGGAAACGCCGAAAAACGATTAAATTTCATTTTTCTTTAAAAATTTATTTTCGTTTTTTTTCGAGTCCAGAATCACATTCCGAACACTATTTTGTTATAAAAATTATTTGTGAGACTTACAGAAACTGAGACAAGCAAAATTTCTTTTGATGTAAATCGTTCGGACAACTGCTGGAAACGCCGAAAAACGATTAAATTTCATTTTTCTTCAAAAATTTATTTTCGTTTTCTTTCGAGTCCAGAATCACATTCTGAACACTATTTTGTTAAAAAAATTATTTGTGAGACTTACAGAAACTGAGACAAGCAAAATCTCTTTTGATGTAAATCGTTCGGACTACTGCTGGAAACGCCGAAAAACGATTAAATTTCATTTTTCTTAAAAAATTTATTTTCGTTTTTTTTCGAGTCTAGAATCACATTCTGAACACTATTTTGTTATAAAAATTATTTGTGAGACTTACAGAAACTGAGACAAGCAAAATTTCTTCAAAATTTATTTTCGTTTTTTTTCGAGTCCAGAATCACATTCTGAACACTATTTTGTTATAAAAATGATTTGTGAGACTTACAGAAACTGAGACAAGCAAAATTTCTTTTGATGTAAATCGTTCGGACAACTGCTGGAAACGCCGAAAAACGTTTAAATTTCATTTTTCTTCAAAAATTTATTTTTGTTTTTTTTCGAGTCCAGAATCACATTCTGAACACTATTTTGTTATAAAAATTATTTGTGAGACTTACAGAAACTGAGACAAGCAAAATTTCTTTTGATGTAAATCGTTCGGACAACTGCTGGAAACGCCGAAAAACGATTAAATTTAATTTTTCTTCAAAAATTTATTTTCGTTTTTTTTCGAGTCCAGAATCACATTCTGAACACTATTTTGTTAAAAAAATTATTTGTGAGACTTACAGAAACTAAGACAAGCAAAATTTCTTTTGATGTAAATCGTTCGGACAACTGCTGGAAACGCCGAAAAACGATTAAATTTCATTTTTCTTCAAAAATTTATTTCCGTTTTTTTTCGAGTCCAGAATCACATTCTGAACACTATTTTGTTATAAAAATTATTTGTGAGACTTACAGAAACTGAGACAAGCAAAATCTCTTTTGATGTAAATCGTTCGGACAACTGCTGGAAACGCCGAAAAACGATTAAATTTAATTTTTCTTCAGAAATTTATTTTCGTTTTTTTTTTGAGTCCAGAATCACATTCTGAACACTATTTTGTTATAAAAATGATTTGTGAGACTTACAGAAACTGAGACAAGCAAAATTTCTTTTGATGTAAATCGTTCGGACAACTGCTGGAAACGCCGAAAAACGTTTAAATTTCATTTTTCTTCAAAAATTTATTTTTGTTTTTTTTCGAGTCCAGAATCACATTCTGAACACTATTTTGTTATAAAAATTATTTGTGAGACTTACAGAAACTGAGACAAGCAAAATTTCTTTTGATGTAAATCGTTCGGACAACTGCTGGAAACGCCGAAAAACGATTAAATTTAATTTTTCTTCAAAAATTTATTTTCGTTTTTTTTCGAGTCCAGAATCACATTCTGAACACTATTTTGTTAAAAAAATTATTTGTGAGACTTACAGAAACTAAGACAAGCAAAATTTCTTTTGATGTAAATCGTTCGGACAACTGCTGGAAACGCCGAAAAACGATTAAATTTCATTTTTCTTCAAAAATTTATTTTCGTTTTTTTTCGAGTCCAGAATCACATTCTGAACACTATTTTGTTATAAAAATTATTTGTGAGACTTACAGAAACTGAGACAAGCAAAATCTCTTTTGATGTAAATCGTTCGGACAACTGCTGGAAACGCCGAAAAACGATTAAATTTAATTTTTCTTCAGAAATTTATTTTCGTTTTTTTTTTGAGTCCAGAATCACATTCTGAACACTATTTTGTTATAAAAATTATTTGTGAGACTTACAGAAACTGAGACAAGCAAAATTTTTTTTGATGTAAATCGTTCGGACAACTGCTGGAAACGCCGAAAAACGATTAAATTTCATTTTTCTTCAAAAATTTATTTTCGTTTTTTTTCGAGTCCAGAATCACATTCTGAACACTATTTTGTTATAAAAATTATTTGTGAGACTTACAGAAACTGAGACAAGCAAAATTTCTTTCGATGCAAATCGTTCGGACTACTGCTGGAAACGCCGAAAAACGATAGAATTTCATTTTTCTTCAAAAATTTATTTTCGTTTTTTTTCGAGTCCAGAATCACATTCTGAACACTATTTTGTTATAAAAATTATTTGTGAGACTTACAGAAACTGAGAAGCAAATTTTTTTTTGATGTAAATCGTTCGGACAACTGCTGGAAACGCCGAAAAACGATTAAATTTAATTTTTCTTCAAAAATTTATTTTCGTTTTTTTTCGAGTCCAGAATCACATTCTGAACACTATTTTGTTATAAAAATTATTTGTGAGACTTACAGAAACTGAGACAAGCAAAATTTTTTTTGATGTAAATCGTTCGGACAACTGCTGGAAACGCCGAAAAACGATTAAATTTAATTTTTCTTTAAAAATTTATTTTCGTTTTTTTTCGAGTCCAGAATCACATTCTGAACACTATTTTGTTAAAAAAATTATTTGTGAGACTTACAGAAACTGAGACAAGCAAAATTTCTTTTGATGTAAATCATTCGGACAACTGCTGGAAACGCCGAAAAACGATTAAATTTCATTTTTCTTCAAAACTTTATTTTCGTTTTCTTTCGAGTCCAGAATAACAAAATAGTGTTCAGAATGTGATTCTGGACTCGAAAAAAAACGAAAATAAATTTTGAAGAAATTTTGCTTGTCTCAGTTTCTGTAAGTCTCACAAATGATTTTTATAACAAAATAGTGTTCAGAATGTGATTCTGGACTCGAAAAAAAACGAAAATAAATTTTTGAAGAAAAATGAAATTCTATCGTTTTTCGGCGTTTCCAGCAGTAGTCCGAACGATTTGCATCGAAAGAAATTTTGCTTGTCTCAGTTTCTGTAAGTCTCACAAATAATTTTTATAACAAAATAGTGTTCAGAATGTGATTCTGGACTCGAAAAAAAACGAAAATAAATTATTGAAGAAAAATGAAATTTAATCGTTTTTCGGCGTTTCCAGCAGTTGTCCGAACGATTTACATCAAAAAAAATTTTGCTTGTCTCAGTTTCTGTAAGTCTCACAAATAATTTTTATAACAAAATAGTGTTCAGAAAGTTTTTCGGCGTTTCCAGCAGTTGTCCGAACGATTTACATCAAAAGAGATTTTGCTTGTCTCAGTTTCTGTAAGTCTCACAAATAATTTTTATAACAAAATAGTGTTCAGAATGTGATTCTGGACTCGAAAAAAAACGAAAATAAATTTTTGAAGAAAAATTAAATTTAATCGTTTTTCGGCGTTTCCAGCAGTTGTCCGAACGATTTACATCAAAAGAAATTTTGCTTGTCTCAATTTCTGTAAGTCTCACAAATAATTTTTTTAACAAAATAGTGTTCAGAATGTGATTCTGGACTCGAAAAAAAACAAAAATAAATTTTTGAAGAAAAATTAAATTTAATCGTTTTTCGGCGTTTCCAGCAGTTGTCCGAACGATTTACATCAAAAGAAATTTTGCTTGTCTCAGTTTCTGTAAGTCTCACAAATAATTTTTATAACAAAATAGTGTTCAGAATGTGATTCTGGACTCAAAAAAAAACGAAAATAAATTTCTGAAGAAAAATTAAATTTAATCGTTTTTCGGCGTTTCCAGCAGTTGTCCGAACGATTTACATCAAAAGAAATTTTACTTGTCTCAGTTTCTGTAACTCTCACAAATAATTTTTATAACAAAATAGTGTTCAGAATGTGATTCTGGACTCGAAAAAAAACGAAAATAAATTTTGAAGAAATTTTGCTTGTCTCAGTTTCTGTAAGTCTCACAAATGATTTTTATAACAAAATAGTGTTCAGAATGTGATTCTGGACTCGAAAAAAAACGAAAATAAATTTTTGAAGAAAAATGAAATTCTATCGTTTTTCGGCGTTTCCAGCAGTAGTCCGAACGATTTGCATCGAAAGAAATTTTGCTTGTCTCAGTTTCTGTAAGTCTCACAAATAATTTTTATAACAAAATAGTGTTCAGAATGTGATTCTGGACTCGAAAAAAAAACGAAAATAAATTATTGAAGAAAAATGAAATTTAATCGTTTTTCGGCGTTTCCAGCAGTTGTCCGAACGATTTACATCAAAAAAAAATTGCTTGTCTCAGTTTCTGTAAGTCTCACAAATAATTTTTATAACAAAATAGTGTTCAGAATGTGATTCTGGACTCAAAAAAAAACGAAAATAAATTTCTGAAGAAAAATTAAATTTAATCGTTTTTCGGCGTTTCCAGCAGTTGTCCGAACGATTTACATCAAAAGAGATTTTGCTTGTCTCAGTTTCTGTAAGTCTCACAAATAATTTTTATAACAAAAT
Source organism: Ocypus olens (assembly GCA_910593695.2). NCBI lineage: Eukaryota > Metazoa > Arthropoda > Insecta > Coleoptera > Staphylinidae > Ocypus > Ocypus olens. The sequence continues at coordinate 18,654 of CAJVAY020000124.1, read as the reverse complement.
AGTGTTCAGAATGTGATTCTGGACTCGAAAAAAAACGAAAATAAATTTTTGAAGAAAAATGAAATTTAATCGTTTTTCGGCGTTTCCAGCAGTTGTCCGAACGATTTACATCAAAAGAAATTTTGCTTGTCTTAGTTTCTGTAAGTCTCACAAATAATTTTTATAACAAATTAGTGTTCAGAATGTGATTCTGGACTCAAAAAAAAACGAAAATAAATTTCTGAAGAAAAATTAAATTTAATCGTTTTTCGGCGTTTCCAGCAGTTGTCCGAACTATTTACATCAAAAGAAATTTTACTTGTCTCAGTTTCTGTAACTCTCACAAATAATTTTTATAACAAAATAGTGTTCTGAATGTGATTCTGGACTCGAAAAAAAGCGAAAATAAATTTTGAAGAAATTTTGCTTGTCTCAGTTTCTGTAAGTCTCACAAATGATTTATAACAAAATAGTGTTCAGAATGTGATTCTGGACTCGAAAAAAAACGAAAATAAATTTTTGAAGAAAAATGAAATTTAATCGTTTTTCGGCGTTTCCAGCAGTTGTCCGAACGATTTACATCAAAAGAAATTTTACTTGTCTCAGTTTCTGTAAGTCTCACAAATAATTTTTATAACAAAATAGTGTTCAGAATGTGATTCTAGACTCGAAAAAAAACGAAAATAAATTTTTGAAGAAAAATGAAATTTAATCGTTTTTCGGCGTTTCCAGCAGTAGTCCGAACGATTTACATCAAAAGAGATTTTTCTTGTCTCAGTTTCTGTAAGTCTCACAAATAATTTTTTTAACAAAATAGTGTTCAGAATGTGATTCTGGACTCGAAAGAAAACGAAAATAAATTTTTGAAGAAAAATGAAATTTAATCGTTTTTCGGCGTTTCCAGCAGTTGTCCGAACGATTTACATCAAAAGAAATTTTGCTTGTCTCAGTTTCTGTAAGTCTCACAAATAATTTTTTAACAAAATAGTGTTCAGAATGTGATTCTGGATTCGAAAAAAAACGAAAATAAATTTTTGAAGAAAAATTAAATTTAATCGTTTTTCGGCGTTTCCAGCAGTTGTCCGAACGATTTACATCAAAAAAAATTTTGCTTGTCTCAGTTTCTGTAAGTCTCACAAATAATTTTTATAACAAAATAGTGTTCAGAATGTGATTCTGGACTCGAAAAAAAACGAAAATAAATTTTTGAAGAAAAATGAAATTTAATCGTTTTTCGGCGTTTCCAGCAGTTGTCCGAACGATTTACATCAAAAGATATTTTACTTGTCTCAGTTTCTGTAAGTCTCACAAATAATTTTTATAACAAAATAGTGTTCAGAATGTGATTCTGGACTCGAAAAAAAAACGAAAATAAATTTTTGAAGAAAAATTAAATTTAATCGTTTTTCGGCGTTTCCAGCAGTTGTCCGAACGATTTACATCAAAAGAGATTTTGCTTGTCTCAGTTTCTGTAAGTCTCACAAATAATTTTTATAACAAAATAGTGTTCAGAATGTGATTCTAGACTCGAAAAAAAACGAAAATAAATTTTTGAAGAAAAATGAAATTTAATCGTTTTTCGGCGTTTCCAGCAGTAGTCCGAACGATTTACATCAAAAGAGATTTTTCTTGTCTCAGTTTCTGTAAGTCTCACAAATAATTTTTTTAACAAAATAGTGTTCAGAATGTGATTCTGGACTCGAAAGAAAACGAAAATAAATTTTTGAAGAAAAATGAAATTTAATCGTTTTTCGGCGTTTCCAGCAGTTGTCCGAACGATTTACATCAAAAGAAATTTTGCTTGTCTCAGTTTCTGTAAGTCTCACAAATAATTTTTTTAACAAAATAGTGTTCAGAATGTGATTCTGGAGTCGAAAAAAAACGAAAATAAATTTTTGAAGAAAAATTAAATTTAATCGTTTTTCGGCGTTTCCAGCAGTTGTCCGAACGATTTACATCAAAAAAAATTTTGCTTGTCTCAGTTTCTGTAAGTCTCACAAATAATTTTTATAACAAAATAGTGTTCAGAATGTGATTCTGGACTCGAAAAAAAACGAAAATAAATTTTTGAACAAAAATGAAATTCTATCGTTTTTCGGCGTTTCCAGCAGTAGTGCGAACGATTTGCATCGAAAGAAATTTTGCTTGTCTCAGTTTCTGTAAGTCTCACAAATAATTTTTATAACAAAATAGTGTTCAGAATGTGATTCTGGACTCGAAAAAAAAACGAAAATAAATTTTTGAAGAAAAATTAAATTTAATCGTTTTTCGGCGTTTCCAGCAGTTGTCCGAACGATTTACATCAAAAAAAATTTTGCTTGTCTCAGTTTCTGTAAGTCTCACAAATAATTTTTATAACAAAATAGTGTTCAGAATGTGATTCTGGACTCAAAAAAAAAACGAAAATAAATTTCTGAAGAAAAATTAAATTTAATCGTTTTTCGGCGTTTCCAGCAGTTGTCCGAACGATTTACATCAAAAGAGATTTTGCTTGTCTCAGTTTCTGTAAGTCTCACAAATAATTTTTATAACAAAATAGTGTTCAGAATGTGATTCTGGACTCAAAAAAAAAACGAAAATAAATTTTTGAAGAAAAATGAAATTTAATCGTTTTTCGGCGTTTCCAGCAGTTGTCCGAACGATTTACATCAAAAGAAATTTTGCTTGTCTTAGTTTCTGTAAGTCTCACAAATAATTTTTTTAACAAAATAGTGTTCAGAATGTGATTCTGGACTCGAAAAAAAACGAAAGTAAATTTTTGAAGAAAAATTAAATTTAATCGTTTTTCCGCGTTTCCAGCTGTTGTCCGAACGATTTACATCAAAAGAAATTTTGCTTGTCTCAGTTTCTGTAAGTCTCACAAATAATTTTTATAACAAAATAGTGTTCAGAATGTGATTCTGGACTCGAAAAAAAACGAAAATAAATTTTTGAAGAAAAATGAAATTTAATCGTTTTTCGGCGTTTCCAGCAGTTGTCCGAACGATTTACATCAAAAGAAATTTTACTTGTCTCAGTTTCTGTAAGTCTCACAAATAATTTTTATAACAAAATAGTGTTCAGAATGTGATTCTGGACTCGAAAAAAAACGAAAATAAATTTTGAAGAAATTTTGCTTGTCTCAGTTTCTGTAAGTCTCACAAATATTTTTTATAACAAAATAGTGTTCAAAATGTGATTCTGGACTCGAAAAAAAACGAAAATAAATTTTTGAAGAAAAATGAAATTTAATCGATTTTCGGCGTTTCCAGCAGTTGTCCGAACGATTTACATCAAAAAAAATTTTGCTTGTCTCAGTTTCTGTAAGTCTCACAAATAATTTTTATAACAAAATAGTGTTCAGAATGTGATTCTGGACTCGAAAAAAAACGAAAATAAATTTTTGAAGAAAAATGAAATTTAATCGTTTTTCGGCGTTTCTAGCAGTTGTCCGAACGATTTACATCAAAAGAAATTTTGCTTGTCTCAGTTTCTGTAAGTCTCACAAATAATTTTTATAACAAAATAGTGTTCAGAATGTGATTCTGGACTCGAAAAAAAACGAAAATAAATTTTGAAGAAATTTTGCTTGTCTCAGTTTCTGTAAGTCTCACAAATAATTTTTATAACAAAATAGTGTTCAGAATGTGATTCTGGACTCGAAAAAAAACGAAAATAAATTTTAGAAGAAAAATGAAATTTAATCGATTTTCGGCGTTTCCAGCAGTTGTCCGAACGATTTACATCAAAAAAAATTTTGCTTGTCTCAGTTTCTGTAAGTCTCACAAATAATTTTTATAACTAAATAGTGTTCAGAATGTGATTCTGGACTGTAAAAAAAACGAAAATAAATTTTTGAAGAAAAATGAAATTTTAACGTTTTTCGGCGTTTCCAGCAGTTGTCCGAACGATTTGCATCGAAAGAAATTTTGCTTGTCTCAGTTTCTGTAAGTCTCACAAATAATTTTTATAACAAAATAGTGTTCAGAATGTGATTCTGGACTCGAAAAAAAAACGAAAATAAATTTTTGAAGAAAAATTAAATTTAATCGTTTTTCGGCGTTTCCAGCAGTTGTCCGAACGATTTACATCAAAAAAAATTTTGCTTGTCTCAGTTTCTGTAAGTCTCACAAATAATTTTTATAACAAAATAGTGTTCAGAATGTGATTCTGGCCTCAAAAAAAAACGAAAATAAATTTCTGAAGAAAAATTAAATTTAATCGTTTTTCGGCGTTTCCAGCAGTTGTCCGAACGATTTACATCAAAAGAGATTTTGCTTGTCTCAGTTTCTGTAAGTCTCACAAATAATTTTTATAACAAAATAGTGTTCAGAATGTGATTCTGGACTCGAAAAAAAACGAAAATAAATTTTTGAAGAAAAATTGAATTTAATCGTTTTTCGGCGTTTCCAGCAGTTGTCCGAACGATTTACATCAAAAAAAATTTTGCTTGTCTCAGTTTCTGTAAGTCTCACAAATAATTTTTATAACAAAATAGTGTTCAGAATGTGATTCTGGACTCGAAAAAAAACGAAAATAAAATTTTGAAGAAAAATGAAATTTAATCGTTTTTCGGCGTTTCCAGCAGTTGTCCGAACGATTTACATCAAAAGAAATTTTGCTTGTCTCAGTTTCTGTAAGTCTCACAAATAATTTTTATAACAAAATAGTGTTCAGAATGTGATTCTGGACTCGAAAAAAAAACGAAAATAAATTTTGAAGAAATTTTGCTTGTCTCAGTTTCTGTAAGTCTCACAAATAATTTTTATAACAAAATAGTGTTCAGAATGTGATTCTAGACTCGAAAAAAGACGAAAATAAATTTTTGAAGAAAAATGAAATTTAATCGTTTTTCGGCGTTTCCAGCAGTAGTCCGAACGATTTACATCAAAAGAGATTTTGCTTGTCTCAGTTTCTGTAAGTCTCACAAATAATTTTTTTAACAAAATAGTGTTCAGAATGTGATTCTGGACTCGAAAGAAAACGAAAATAAATTTTTGAAGAAAAATGAAATTTAATCGTTTTTCGGCGTTTCCAGCAGTTGTCCGAACGATTTACATCAAAAGAAATTTTGCTTGTCTCAGTTTCTGTAAGTCTCACAAATAATTTTTATAACAAAATAGTGTTCAGAATGTGATTCTGGACTCGAAAAAAAAACGAAAATAAATTTTTAAAGAAAAATGAAATTTAATCGTTTTTCGGCGTTTCCAGCAGTTGTCCGAACGATTTACATCAAAAGAAATTTTGCTTGTCTCAGTTTCTGTAAGTCTCACAAATAATTTTTATAACAAAATAGTGTTCAGAATGTGATTCTGGACTCGAAAAAAAACGAAAATAAATTTTTGAAGAAAAATTAAATTTAATCGTTTTTCGGCGTTTCCAGCAGTTGTCCGAACGATTTACATCAAAAGAAATTTTGCTTGTCTCAGTTTCTGTAAGTCTCACAAATAATTTTTATAACAAAATAGTGTTCAGAATGTGATTCTGGACTCGAAAAAAAACGAAAATAAATTTTGAAGAAATTTTGCTTGTCTCAGTTTCTGTAAGTCTCACAAATAATTTTTATAACGAAATAGTGTTCAGATTGTGATTCTAGACTCGAAAAAAAACGAAAATAAATTTTTGAAGAAAAATGAAATTTAATCGTTTTTCGGCGTTTCCAGCAGTAGTCCGAACGATTTACATCAAAAGAGATTTTGCTTGTCTCAGTTTCTGTAAGTCTCACAAATAATTTTTATAACAAAATCGTGTTCAGAATGTGATTCTGGACTCGAAAGAAAACGAAAATAAATTTTTGAAGACAAATGAAATTTAATCGTTTTTCGGCGTTTCCAGCAGTTGTCCGAACGATTTACATCAAAAGAAATTTTGCTTGTCTTAGTTTCTGTAAGTCTCACAAATAATTTTTTTAACAAAATAGTGTTCAGAATGTGATTCTGGACTCGAAAAAAAACGAAAGTAAATTTTTGAAGAAAAATTAAATTTAATCGTTTTTCGGCGTTTCCAGCTGTTGTCCGAACGATTTACATCAAAAGAAATTTTGCTTGTCTCAGTTTCTGTAAGTCTCACAAATAATTTTTATAACAAAATAGTGTTCAGAATGTGATTCTGGACTCGAAAAAAAACGAAAATAAATTTTTGAAGAAAAATGAAATTTAATCGTTTTTCGGCGTTTCCAGCAGTTGTCCGAACGATTTACATCAAAAGAAATTTTACTTGTCTCAGTTTCTGTAAGTCTCACAAATAATTTTTATAACAAAATAGTGTTCAGAATGTGATTCTGGACTCGAAAAAAAAACGAAAATAAATTTTTGAAGAAAAATTAAATTTAATCGTTTTTCGGCGTTTCCAGCAGTTGTCCGAACGATTTACATCAAAAGAGATTTTGCTTGTCTCAGTTTCTGTAAGTCTCACAAATAATTTTTATAACAAAATAGTGTTCAGAATGTGATTCTAGACTCGAAAAAAAACGAAAATAAATTTTTGAAGAAAAATGAAATTTAATCGTTTTTCGGCGTTTCCAGCAGTAGTCCGAACGATTTACATCAAAAGAGATTTTTCTTGTCTCAGTTTCTGTAAGTCTCACAAATAATTTTTTTAACAAAATAGTGTTCAGAATGTGATTCTGGACTCGAAAGAAAACGAAAATAAATTTTTGAAGAAAAATGAAATTTAATCGTTTTTCGGCGTTTCCAGCAGTTGTCCGAACGATTTACATCAAAAGAAATTTTGCTTGTCTCAGTTTCTGTAAGTCTCACAAATAATTTTTTTAACAAAATAGTGTTCAGAATGTGATTCTGGATTCGAAAAAAAACGAAAATAAATTTTTGAAGAAAAATTAAATTTAATCGTTTTTCGGCGTTTCCAGCAGTTGTCCGAACGATTTACATCAAAAAAAATTTTGCTTGTCTCAGTTTCTGTAAGTCTCACAAATAATTTTTATAACAAAATAGTGTTCAGAATGTGATTCTGGACTCGAAAAAAAACGAAAATAAATTTTTGAAGAAAAATGAAATTCTATCGTTTTTCGGCGTTTCCAGCAGTAGTGCGAACGATTTGCATCGAAAGAAATTTTGCTTGTCTCAGTTTCTGTAAGTCTCACAAATAATTTTTATAACAAAATAGTGTTCAGAATGTGATTCTGGACTCGAAAAAAAAACGAAAATAAATTTTTGAAGAAAAATTAAATTTAATCGTTTTTCGGCGTTTCCAGCAGTTGTCCGAACGATTTACATCAAAAAAAATTTTGCTTGTCTCAGTTTCTGTAAGTCTCACAAATAATTTTTATAACAAAATAGTGTTCAGAATGTGATTCTGGACTCAAAAAAAAAACGAAAATAAATTTCTGAAGAAAAATTAAATTTAATCGTTTTTCGGCGTTTCCAGCAGTTGTCCGAACGATTTACATCAAAAGAGATTTTGCTTGTCTCAGTTTCTGTAAGTCTCACAAATAATTTTTATAACAAAATAGTGTTCAGAATGTGATTCTGGACTCAAAAAAAAACGAAAATAAATTTTTGAAGAAAAATGAAATTTAATCGTTTTTCGGCGTTTCCAGCAGTTGTCCGAACGATTTACATCAAAAGAAATTTTGCTTGTCTTAGTTTCTGTAAGTCTCACAAATAATTTTTTTAACAAAATAGTGTTCAGAATGTGATTCTGGACTCGAAAAAAAACGAAAGTAAATTTTTGAAGAAAAATTAAATTTAATCGTTTTTCGGCGTTTCCAGCTGTTGTCCGAACGATTTACATCAAAAGAAATTTTGCTTGTCTCAGTTTCTGTAAGTCTCACAAATAATTTTTATAACAAAATAGTGTTCAGAATGTGATTCTGGACTCGAAAAAAAACGAAAATAAATTTTTGAAGAAAAATGAAATTTAATCGTTTTTCGGCGTTTCCAGCAGTTGTCCGAACGATTTACATCAAAAGAAATTTTACTTGTCTCAGTTTCTGTAAGTCTCACAAATAATTTTTATAACAAAATAGTGTTCAGAATGTGATTCTGGACTCGAAAAAAAACGAAAATAAATTTTGAAGAAATTTTGCTTGTCTCAGTTTCTGTAAGTCTCACAAATATTTTTTATAACAAAATAGTGTTCAAAATGTGATTTTGGACTCGAAAAAAAACGAAAATAAATTTTTGAAGAAAAATGAAATTTAATCGATTTTCGGCGTTTCCAGCAGTTGTCCGAACGATTTACATCAAAAAAAATTTTGCTTGTCTCAGTTTCTGTAAGTCTCACAAATAATTTTTATAACAAAATAGTGTTCAGAATGTGATTCTGGACTCGAAAAAAAACGAAAATAAATTTTTGAAGAAAAATGAAATTTAATCGTTTTTCGGCGTTTCTAGCAGTTGTCCGAACGATTTACATCAAAAGAAATTTTGCTTGTCTCAGTTTCTGTAAGTCTCACAAATAATTTTTATAACAAAATAGTGTTCAGAATGTGATTCTGGACTCGAAAAAAAACGAAAATAAATTTTGAAGAAATTTTGCTTGTCTCAGTTTCTGTAAGTCTCACAAATAATTTTTATAACAAAATAGTGTTCAGAATGTGATTCTGGACTCGAAAAAAAACGAAAATAAATTTTAGAAGAAAAATGAAATTTAATCGATTTTCGGCGTTTCCAGCAGTTGTCCGAACGATTTACATCAAAAAAAATTTTGCTTGTCTCAGTTTCTGTAAGTCTCACAAATAATTTTTATAACTAAATAGTGTTCAGAATGTGATTCTGGACTGTAAAAAAAACGAAAATAAATTTTTGAAGAAAAATGAAATTTTAACGTTTTTCGGCGTTTCCAGCAGTTGTCCGAACGATTTGCATCGAAAGAAATTTTGCTTGTCTCAGTTTCTGTAAGTCTCACAAATAATTTTTATAACAAAATAGTGTTCAGAATGTGATTCTGGACTCGAAAAAAAAACGAAAATAAATTTTTGAAGAAAAATTAAATTTAATCGTTTTTCGGCGTTTCCAGCAGTTGTCCGAACGATTTACATCAAAAAAAATTTTGCTTGTCTCAGTTTCTGTAAGTCTCACAAATAATTTTTATAACAAAATAGTGTTCAGAATGTGATTCTGGCCTCAAAAAAAAAACGAAAATAAATTTCTGAAGAAAAATTAAATTTAATCGTTTTTCGGCGTTTCCAGCAGTTGTCCGAACGATTTACATCAAAAGAGATTTTGCTTGTCTCAGTTTCTGTAAGTCTCACAAATAATTTTTATAACAAAATAGTGTTCAGAATGTGATTCTGGACTCGAAAAAAAACGAAAATAAATTTTTGAAGAAAAATTAAATTTAATCGTTTTTCGGCGTTTCCAGCAGTTGTCCGAACGATTTACATCAAAAAAAATTTTGCTTGTCTCAGTTTCTGTAAGTCTCACAAATAATTTTTATAACAAAATAGTGTTCAGAATGTGATTCTGGACTCGAAAAAAAACGAAAATAAATTTTTGAAGAAAAATGAAATTTAATCGTTTTTCGGCGTTTCCAGCAGTTGTCCGAACGATTTACATCAAAAGAAATTTTGCTTGTCTCAGTTTCTGTAAGTCTCACAAATAATTTTTATAACAAAATAGTGTTCAGAATGTGATTCTGGACTCGAAAAAAAAACGAAAATAAATTTTGAAGAAATTTTGCTTGTCTCAGTTTCTGTAAGTCTCACAAATAATTTTTATAACAAAATAGTGTTCAGAATGTGATTCTAGACTCGAAAAAAAACGAAAATAAATTTTTGAAGAAAAATGAAATTTAATCGTTTTTCGGCGTTTCCAGCAGTAGTCCGAACGATTTACATCAAAAGAGATTTTGCTTGTCTCAGTTTCTGTAAGTCTCACAAATAATTTTTTTAACAAAATAGTGTTCAGAATGTGATTCTGGACTCGAAAGAAAACGAAAATAAATTTTTGAAGAAAAATGAAATTTAATCGTTTTTCGGCGTTTCCAGCAGTTGTCCGAACGATTTACATCAAAAGAAATTTTGCTTGTCTCAGTTTCTGTAAGTCTCACAAATAATTTTTATAACAAAATAGTGTTCAGAATGTGATTCTGGACTCGAAAAAAAACGAAAATAAATTTTTAAAGAAAAATGAAATTTAATCGTTTTTCGGCGTTTCCAGCAGTTGTCCGAACGATTTACATCAAAAGAAATTTTGCTTGTCTCAGTTTCTGTAAGTCTCACAAATAATTTTTATAACAAAATAGTGTTCAGAATGTGATTCTGGACTCGAAAAAAAACGAAAATAAATTTTTGAAGAAAAATTAAATTTAATCGTTTTTCGGCGTTTCCAGCAGTTGTCCGAACGATTTACATCAAAAGAAATTTTGCTTGTCTCAGTTTCTGTAAGTCTCACAAATAATTTTTATAACAAAATAGTGTTCAGAATGTGATTCTGGACTCGAAAAAAAACGAAAATAAATTTTGAAGAAATTTTGCTTGTCTCAGTTTCTGTAAGTCTCACAAATAATTTTTATAACAAAATAGTGTTCAGATTGTGATTCTAGACTCGAAAAAAAACGAAAATAAATTTTTGAAGAAAAATGAAATTTAATCGTTTTTCGGCGTTTCCAGAAGTAGTCCGAACGATTTACATCAAAAGAGATTTTGCTTGTCTCAGTTTCTGTAAGTCTCACAAATAATTTTTATAACAAAATCGTGTTCAGAATGTGATTCTGGACTCGAAAGAAAACGAAAATAAATTTTTGAAGACAAATGAAATTTAATCGTTTTTCGGCGTTTCCAGCAGTTGTCCGAACGATTTACATCAAAAGAAATTTTGCTTGTCTTAGTTTCTGTAAGTCTCACAAATAATTTTTTTAACAAAATAGTGTTCAGAATGTGATTCTGGACTCGAAAAAAAACGAAAGTAAATTTTTGAAGAAAAATTAAATTTAATCGTTTTTCGGCGTTTCCAGCTGTTGTCCGAACGATTTACATCAAAAGAAATTTTGCTTGTCTCAGTTTCTGTAAGTCTCACAAATAATTTTTATAACAAAATAGTGTTCAGAATGTGATTCTGGACTCGAAAAAAAACGAAAATAAATTTTTGAAGAAAAATGAAATTTAATCGTTTTTCGGCGTTTCCAGCAGTTGTCCGAACGATTTACATCAAAAGAAATTTTACTTGTCTCAGTTTCTGTAAGTCTCACAAATAATTTTTATAACAAAATAGTGTTCAGAATGTGATTCTGGACTCGAAAAAAAAACGAAAATAAATTTTTGAAGAAAAATTAAATTTAATCGTTTTTCGGCGTTTCCAGCAGTTGTCCGAACGATTTACATCAAAAGAGATTTTGCTTGTCTCAGTTTCTGTAAGTCTCACAAATAATTTTTATAACAAAATAGTGTTCAGAATGTGATTCTAGACTCGAAAAAAACGAAAATAAATTTTTGAAGAAAAATGAAATTTAATCGTTTTTCGGCGTTTCCAGCAGTAGTCCGAACGATTTACATCAAAAGAGATTTTTCTTGTCTCAGTTTCTGTAAGTCTCACAAATAATTTTTTTAACAAAATAGTGTTCAGAATGTGATTCTGGACTCGAAAGAAAACGAAAATAAATTTTTGAAGAAAAATGAAATTTAATCGTTTTTCGGCGTTTCCAGCAGTTGTCCGAACGATTTACATCAAAAGAAATTTTGCTTGTCTCAGTTTCTGTAAGTCTCACAAATAATTTTTTTAACAAAATAGTGTTCAGAATGTGATTCTGGATTCGAAAAAAAACGAAAATAAATTTTTGAAGAAAAATTAAATTTAATCGTTTTTCGGCGTTTCCAGCAGTTGTCCGAACGATTTACAATCAAAAAAAATTTTGCTTGTCTCAGTTTCTGTAAGTCTCACAAATAATTTTTATAACAAAATAGTGTTCAGAATGTGATTCTGGACTCGAAAAAAACGAAAATAAATTTTTGAAGAAAAATGAAATTCTATCGTTTTTCGGCGTTTCCAGCAGTAGTGCGAACGATTTGCATCGAAAGAAATTTTGCTTGTCTCAGTTTCTGTAAGTCTCACAAATAATTTTTATAACAAAATAGTGTTCAGAATGTGATTCTGGACTCGAAAAAAAAACGAAAATAAATTTTTGAAGAAAAATTAAATTTAATCGTTTTTCGGCGTTTCCAACAGTTGTCCGAACGATTTACATCAAAAAAAATTTTGCTTGTCTCAGTTTCTGTAAGTCTCACAAATAATTTTTATAACAAAATAGTGTTCAGAATGTGATTCTGGACTCAAAAAAAAAACGAAAATAAATTTCTGAAGAAAAATTAAATTTAATCGTTTTTCGGCGTTTCCAGCAGTTGTCCGAACGATTTACATCAAAAGAGATTTTGCTTGTCTCAGTTTCTGTAAGTCTCACAAATAATTTTTATAACAAAATAGTGTTCAGAATGTGATTCTGGACTCGAAAAAAAAACGAAAATAAATTTTTGAAGAAAAATGAAATTTAATCGTTTTTTCGGCGTTTCCAGCAGTTGTCCGAACGATTTACATCAAAAGAAATTTTGCTTGTCTTAGTTTCTGTAAGTCTCACAAATAATTTTTTTAACAAAATAGTGTTCAGAATGTGATTCTGGACTCGAAAAAAAACGAAAGTAAATTTTTGAAGAAAAATTAAATTTAATCGTTTTTCGGCGTTTCCAGCTGTTGTCCGAACGATTTACATCAAAAGAAATTTTGCTTGTCTCAGTTTCTGTAAGTCTCACAAATAATTTTTATAACAAAATAGTGTTCAGAATGTGATTCTGGACTCGAAAAAAAACGAAAATAAATTTTTGAAGAAAAATGAAATTTAATCGTTTTTCGGCGTTTCCAGCAGTTGTCCGAACGATTTACATCAAAAGAAATTTTACTTGTCTCAGTTTCTGTAAGTCTCACAAATAATTTTTATAACAAAATAGTGTTCAGAATGTGATTCTGGACTCGAAAAAAAACGAAAATAAATTTTGAAGAAATGTTGCTTGTCTCAGTTTCTGTAAGTCTCACAAATATTTTTTATAACAAAATAGTGTTCAAAATGTGATTCTGGACTCGAAAAAAAACGAAAATAAATTTTTGAAGAAAAATGAAATTTAATCGATTTTCGGCGTTTCCAGCAGTTGTCCGAACGATTTACATCAAAAAAAATTTTGCTTGTCTCAGTTTCTGTAAGTCTCACAAATAATTTTTATAACAAAATAGTGTTCAGAATGTGATTCTGGACTCGAAAAAAAACGAAAATAAATTTTTGAAGAAAAATGAAATTTAATCGTTTTTCGGCGTTTCCAGCAGTTGTCCGAACGATTTACATCAAAAGAAATTTTGCTTGTCTCAGTTTCTGTAAGTCTCACAAATAATTTTTATAACAAAATAGTGTTCAGAATGTGATTCTGGACTCGAAAAAAAACGAAAATAAATTTTGAAGAAATTTTGCTTGTCTCAGTTTCTGTAAGTCTCACAAATAATTTTTATAACAAAATAGTGTTCAGATTGTGATTCTAGACTCGAAAAAAAACGAAAATAAATTTTTGAAGAAAAATGAAATTTAATCGTTTTTCGGCGTTTCCAGAAGTAGTCCGAACGATTTACATCAAAAGAGATTTTGCTTGTCTCAGTTTCTGTAAGTCTCACAAATAATTTTTATAACAAAATCGTGTTCAGAATGTGATTCTGGACTCGAAAGAAAACGAAAATAAATTTTTGAAGACAAATGAAATTTAATCGTTTTTCGGCGTTTCCAGCAGTTGTCCGAACGATTTACATCAAAAGAAATTTTGCTTGTCTTAGTTTCTGTAAGTCTCACAAATAATTTTTTTAACAAAATAGTGTTCAGAATGTGATTCTGGACTCGAAAAAAAACGAAAGTAAATTTTTGAAGAAAAATTAAATTTAATCGTTTTTCGGCGTTTCCAGCTGTTGTCCGAACGATTTACATCAAAAGAAATTTTGCTTGTCTCAGTTTCTGTAAGTCTCACAAATAATTTTTATAACAAAATAGTGTTCAGAATGTGATTCTGGACTCGAAAAAAAACGAAAATAAATTTTTGAAGAAAAATGAAATTTAATCGTTTTTCGGCGTTTCCAGCAGTTGTCCGAACGATTTACATCAAAAGAAATTTTACTTGTCTCAGTTTCTGTAAGTCTCACAAATAATTTTTATAACAAAATAGTGTTCAGAATGTGATTCTGGACTCGAAAAAAAAAACGAAAATAAATTTTTGAAGAAAAATTAAATTTAATCGTTTTTCGGCGTTTCCAGCAGTTGTCCGAACGATTTACATCAAAAGAGATTTTGCTTGTCTCAGTTTCTGTAAGTCTCACAAATAATTTTTATAACAAAATAGTGTTCAGAATGTGATTCTAGACTCGAAAAAAAACGAAAATAAATTTTTGAAGAAAAATGAAATTTAATCGTTTTTCGGCGTTTCCAGCAGTAGTCCGAACGATTTACATCAAAAGAGATTTTTCTTGTCTCAGTTTCTGTAAGTCTCACAAATAATTTTTTTAACAAAATAGTGTTCAGAATGTGATTCTGGACTCGAAAGAAAACGAAAATAAATTTTTGAAGAAAAATGAAATTTAATCGTTTTTCGGCGTTTCCAGCAGTTGTCCGAACGATTTACATCAAAAGAAATTTTGCTTGTCTCAGTTTCTGTAAGTCTCACAAATAATTTTTTTAACAAAATAGTGTTCAGAATGTGATTCTGGATTCGAAAAAAAAACGAAAATAAATTTTTGAAGAAAAATTAAATTTAATCGTTTTTCGGCGTTTCCAGCAGTTGTCCGAACGATTTACATCAAAAAAAATTTTGCTTGTCTCAGTTTCTGTAAGTCTCACAAATAATTTTTATAACAAAATAGTGTTCAGAATGTGATTCTGGACTCGAAAAAAAACGAAAATAAATTTTTGAAGAAAAATGAAATTCTATCGTTTTTCGGCGTTTCCAGCAGTAGTGCGAACGATTTGCATCGAAAGAAATTTTGCTTGTCTCAGTTTCTGTAAGTCTCACAAATAATTTTTATAACAAAATAGTGTTCAGAATGTGATTCTGGACTCGAAAAAAAAACGAAAATAAATTTTTGAAGAAAAATTAAATTTAATCGTTTTTCGGCGTTTCCAACAGTTGTCCGAACGATTTACATCAAAAAAAATTTTGCTTGTCTCAGTTTCTGTAAGTCTCACAAATAATTTTTATAACAAAATAGTGTTCAGAATGTGATTCTGGACTCAAAAAAAAAACGAAAATAAATTTCTGAAGAAAAATTAAATTTAATCGTTTTTCGGCGTTTCCAGCAGTTGTCCGAACGATTTACATCAAAAGAGATTTTGCTTGTCTCAGTTTCTGTAAGTCTCACAAATAATTTTTATAACAAAATAGTGTTCAGAATGTGATTCTGGACTCGAAAAAAAAACGAAAATAAATTTTTGAAGAAAAATGAAATTTAATCGTTTTTCGGCGTTTCCAGCAGTTGTCCGAACGATTTACATCAAAAGAAATTTTGCTTGTCTTAGTTTCTGTAAGTCTCACAAATAATTTTTTTAACAAAATAGTGTTCAGAATGTGATTCTGGACTCGAAAAAAAACGAAAGTAAATTTTTGAAGAAAAATTAAATTTAATCGTTTTTCGGCGTTTCCAGCTGTTGTCCGAACGATTTACATCAAAAGAAATTTTGCTTGTCTCAGTTTCTGTAAGTCTCACAAATAATTTTTATAACAAAATAGTGTTCAGAATGTGATTCTGGACTCGAAAAAAAACGAAAATAAATTTTTGAAGAAAAATGAAATTTAATCGTTTTTCGGCGTTTCCAGCAGTTGTCCGAACGATTTACATCAAAAGAAATTTTACTTGTCTCAGTTTCTGTAAGTCTCACAAATAATTTTTATAACAAAATAGTGTTCAGAATGTGATTCTGGACTCGAAAAAAAACGAAAATAAATTTTGAAGAAATGTTGCTTGTCTCAGTTTCTGTAAGTCTCACAAATATTTTTTATAACAAAATAGTGTTCAAAATGTGATTCTGGACTCGAAAAAAAACGAAAATAAATTTTTGAAGAAAAATGAAATTTAATCGATTTTCGGCGTTTCCAGCAGTTGTCCGAACGATTTACATCAAAAAAAATTTTGCTTGTCTCAGTTTCTGTAAGTCTCACAAATAATTTTTATAACAAAATAGTGTTCAGAATGTGATTCTGGACTCGAAAAAAAACGAAAATAAATTTTTGAAGAAAAATGAAATTTAATCGTTTTTCGGCGTTTCTAGCAGTTGTCCGAACGATTTACATCAAAAGAAATTTTGCTTGTCTCAGTTTCTGTAAGTCTCACAAATAATTTTTATAACAAAATAGTGTTCAGAATGTGATTCTGGACTCGAAAAAAAACGAAAATAAATTTTGAAGAAATTTTGCTTGTCTCAGTTTCTGTAAGTCTCACAAATAATTTTTATAACAAAATAGTGTTCAGAATGTGATTCTGGACTCGAAAAAAAACGAAAATAAATTTTAGAAGAAAAATGAAATTTAATCGATTTTCGGCGTTTCCAGCAGTTGTCCGAACGATTTACATCAAAAAAAATTTTGCTTGTCTCAGTTTCTGTAAGTCTCACAAATAATTTTTATAACTAAATAGTGTTCAGAATGTGATTCTGGACTGTAAAAAAAACGAAAATAAATTTTTGAAGAAAAATGAAATTTTAACGTTTTTCGGCGTTTCCAGCAGTTGTCCGAACGATTTGCATCGAAAGAAATTTTGCTTGTCTCAGTTTCTGTAAGTCTCACAAATAATTTTTATAACAAAATAGTGTTCAGAATGTGATTCTGGACTCGAAAAAAAAACGAAAATAAATTTTTGAAGAAAAATTAAATTTAATCGTTTTTCGGCGTTTCCAGCAGTTGTCCGAACGATTTACATCAAAAAAAATTTTGCTTGTCTCAGTTTCTGTAAGTCTCACAAATAATTTTTATAACAAAATAGTGTTCAGAATGTGATTCTGGCCTCAAAAAAAAAACGAAAATAAATTTCTGAAGAAAAATTAAATTTAATCGTTTTTCGGCGTTTCCAGCAGTTGTCCGAACGATTTACATCAAAAGAGATTTTGCTTGTCTCAGTTTCTGTAAGTCTCACAAATAATTTTTATAACAAAATAGTGTTCAGAATGTGATTCTGGACTCGAAAAAAAAACGAAAATAAATTTTTGAAGAAAAATGAAATTTAATCGTTTTTCGGCGTTTCCAGCAGTTGTCCGAACGATTTACATCAAAAGAAATTTTGCTTGTCTTAGTTTCTGTAAGTCTCACAAATAATTTTTTTAACAAAATAGTGTTCAGAATGTGATTCTGGACTCGAAAAAAAACGAAAGTAAATTTTTGAAGAAAAATTAAATTTAATCGTTTTTCGGCGTTTCCAGCTGTTGTCCGAACGATTTACATCAAAAGAAATTTTGCTTGTCTCAGTTTCTGTAAGTCTCACAAATAATTTTTATAACAAAATAGTGTTCAGAATGTGATTCTGGACTCGAAAAAAAACGAAAATAAATTTTTGAAGAAAAATGAAATTTAATCGTTTTTCGGCGTTTCCAGCAGTTGTCCGAACGATTTACATCAAAAGAAATTTTACTTGTCTCAGTTTCTGTAAGTCTCACAAATAATTTTTATAACAAAATAGTGTTCAGAATGTGATTCTGGACTCGAAAAAAAACGAAAATAAATTTTGAAGAAATTTTGCTTGTCTCAGTTTCTGTAAGTCTCACAAATAATTTTTATAACAAAATAGTGTTCAGAATGTGATTGTGGACTCGAAAAAAAACGAAAATAAATTTTTGAAGAAAAATGAAATTTAATCGATTTTCGGCGTTTCCAGCAGTTGTCCGAACGATTTACATCAAAAAAAATTTTGCTTGTCTCAGTTTCTGTAAGTCTCACAAATAATTTTTATAACAAAATAGTGTTCAGAATGTGATTCTGGACTCGAAAAAAAACGAAAATAAATTTTTGAAGAAAAATGAAATTTAATCGTTTTTCGGCGTTGTAAATCGTTCGGACAACTGCTGGAAACGCCGAAAAACGATTAAATTTCATTTTTCTTCAAAAATTTATTTTCGTTTTTTTTCGAGTCCAGAATCACATTCTGAACACTATTTTGTTATAAAAATTATTTGTGAGACTTACAGAAACTGAGACAAGCAAAATCTCTTTTGATGTAAATCGTTCGGACAACTGCTGGAAACGCCGAAAAACGATTAAATTTAATTTTTCTTCAGAAATTTATTTTCGTTTTTTTTTGAGTCCAGAATAACATTCTGAACACTATTTTGTTATAAAAATTATTTGTGAGACTTACAGAAACTGAGACAAGCAAAATTTTTTTTGATGTAAATCGTTCGGACAACTGCTGGAAACGCCGAAAAACGATTAAATTTCATTTTTCTTCAATAATTTATTTTCGTTTTTTTTCGAGTCCAGAATCACATTCTGAACACTATTTTGTTATAAAAATTATTTGTGAGACTTACAGAAACTGAGACAAGCAAAATTTCTTTCGATGCAAATCGTTCGGACTACTGCTGGAAACGCCGAAAAACGATAGAATTTCATTTTTCTTCAAAAATTTATTTTCGTTTTTTTTCGAGTCCAGAATCACATTCTGAACACTATTTTGTTATAAAAATTATTTGTGAGAGTTACAGAAACTGAGACAAGTAAAATTTCTTTTGATGTAAATC
>CAJVAY020000123.1:0-33260 GCA_910593695.2 Ocypus olens | reverse complement strand
CAATATTTCATTTCATTTCATTTATTTTACGGATATCTCCTTTACAATTCATACATTCCGTATTCATTTACATAATTTACAAAAAATTTAAATACAAACAAAATAACAACATAAATATATAAATTGCTATTAATTACTTTTAATATCCCAAATGATTTAAAACGGATACTCAGACGATAAACTTCGATTAAATTTTAAATATATATTAAATAAATAAATAAATAAGTAAATACATAAATACAAAAAAACATACATAAATAAATAAATAAATAAATTAATAAACAGATCTATAGACAACATAAATAACAAATTACTTGATAACATCTGAAAACTGAATTCGACTTAGGCGTTTTTTAAAATATGCAAGTGAGGGTGCGAACAGAACAAAATTGACCTCTTTTTGTAAAATATTTGCATATCACATTAAACGATCAGTGGGGCTGTACATCCCATATCTCGTTGTATGGAAAGCCAAGCGAAAAAAAGGTTTATGTCTGGAGTCATAGCTTCGAGGTATATTAAAGTTTAGCTTTCCAACCAACTCACTGCAACGAACATCACCACCGATCAACCCAAATAAAAACGTCATATCTAAGTATATTCTCCTATCTGCTAGCAACGTAATATTCAGTGTTTTTAACATTTGACTGTGACTGAAGTTTGTATTGTGGTCATTAAATCTATAAAACATGGTCAATAAAAATCTACCTTGCTCTGCTTCCAACGTTTACTAGCAGTAATAGTATAAGGTGACCATATTATTGAACCGTATTCCAGATGAGGACTGACTAATGTTAGATATAGGTATCTTATAGTAACAATCCTAAAATCCTTAGAAAACCTCTTAATGAAGCCTAATATCGTAAAACATTTTTTACATATAGCCGAAATATACTTTTTGAAATTTAACTTGGCCGTAAACATTACGCCCAAGTCTTTAATTTCGTTTGTGCGGACTAAGATATGATCATATATGTAATTTATAATCAAAGTGACTAATTTTACTTCGGCCAAATGCAATATAAAAACATTTCCTTAGATTCAATTGAAGGTCGTTTTTCACGCACCAATCCGCTACGCCATTTAGGTCGCCTTGGAGTTTCGTGTGATCGTCTGCAGTCACAATTGTCTTAAATATTTTTAAGTCGTCAGCATATAGGAGAAAGTTGCTGTTTTTAATTTCCAGGGCAATGTCATTAATAAAAAGTAAAAATAAAATGGGTCCACAGTGCGACCCCTGCGGCACCCCTGAAGATACCGGTATAGTATCCGATAGGTATCTACCTATACGTACACGCTGAGTTCTGTGTTTTAAATAGCTCTCGAGCCAACTCACAACTGCAACACCAAAACCCATCAATTTCAATTTGTGCAACAATGAGTCATGCTGTACTCTGTCGAATGCTTTGGAGAAGTCAGTGTAAATTGAATCTACTTGAAATCCTTTCTCCAGATCATTCGACAGAAATGTTTGGTATAACAGTAAATTGGTTATAGTTGATTTCCCTTTTAGAAAACCATGTTGCTGATCAATAATTGTGTTGGAACATGACCAAATAAGCTGTTCAGAAACGAGTAAATCAAATATTTTTGGTATTACCGATTGGATTGAGACTCCTCTATAATTTAAAACATCAGTTCTACTTCCATTTTTATGTATCGGTACAATATAGAAACATTTATATAATCAAAAGATGTCTATTTTTTTGTTGTCTTCAAGGTAAATACCCACTTCCGATGTACACATTTTTACCAAAAGCCTTTTAATTCTTGAGATTATTTTCGTTAAAAAATGTAACGAAATTAAATGCATATTGTTACTGAACTCCAGATCTGAACTTTCACGGACGATTTTTTTCCACAATTCCCATTATATATTTAATTGTTGCAATTTTGTATCGACGAGTAACTTTATTTATACGGCTTCCATTAGTCGAACAAGACGAATATTACGAATTTCAAAGTCAAATAGATTGAGACTTTAATCATTTGTTCTTAGAAATGAATAAATTATGAATTAGATTAAATATTATTTGCCACAATTGAATTTTTTTAAATATATTGGAATTGTTTGATTAATTTAAGTGAAATAAAAATTGGCTATCGAATATAGCTTTTTTTGTCAGATTTAGCGTGGAATATCACTCACGAAAATTCACTATTGCACACTATTACACATGTAATGAAATTATGAAGCACATTTTTCTGAAACACATCATGTAAAAATACCGTTCGACAACGGTTCGTTTAACGGAGAATTCCTCATGAGCATTTCTGATGTTAACTCCGAAGGGTTCAAAACGAGTCTGGCCGCACAAAGTCTGCCACTTTCGGCCGACAAATTGTATTTCACCCCCTCAAGTGTGCGGGGAATGATTTTTTCCCGAAGATGCGATAAGCTCCACCCACAACTTTTCGGAACTTCATTTATCCATGCGGCCAGACGATGAGATATTTACCTTGTTTTGCAAACATGTTCTTGGTGTGTTTTAAAATATAAATACCACAATTATAACTATTCTCATGTATTCTTCATAAAATTCAAAATATTTTTTTTATTAACGAAGCAATCGAGTTCCGATAAGGTGTGCACAAACTTGTGAAATTTTTTCCTATAGTAACATAATGTTAGGAATTGTTAAAATGTTTTATAATTGCAAAATAATTTGTAGTTTGTAGTTTTTTTAATTGAAATAGCTAGAGTATCATGAATTTCGTCGTTTAGAGATGTAATAGGTTTATTAATATTTTAGGAAAACATGGTAAGCGGTAAATATAAGTATTATTATCATCATAATATGATGAATTTAGCGAATATGTTATATCTAACCAAACTCATGTCATGTAGAATCTCAAAGACACATTTTTAAAATCCGTTTTAATACGGACTGTCGAATTCTTGTGTTTCCTGTCTAAAGGCAAACTGTTCAAGCTCACAGTGCTAAAAAAAATCGGACCTCCCCTTTCTGAAGGATCCTGTTCGGCAAACTTCGTAATATGCAGTGGGGATGGACAGAATTTAAATTAATATAAATGTGTCGGCCGGAAGCTCGGCACCCTTGGAAAACCTACTTCTGCAAAAAAACACACGCAAAAGTTTTACCAACCCACCTCAAATTTGACATATAATGCACTGTTGCAACATACTCTTCACGCTTGCGAAGGGTATACAGATAAGTATACGTTTCACGTTGCGAAGGGTATTGGAGAATACATCGTACTCGTAAAATATTTACGTATACGTTTCTCACCCATTCGTTTCCTGCGCACACGCAACCACAGTATAGTTCCTATGCAGTAGTCTCACTCAAGCAAATTAGAGTTTTCAGATTTTCTTTGCGCAAGTTACTGCGCAGCCATTTAAACCCAGACATTTAACAATCACATGTGAATTTCAACATAACCTTGTTTTTGGTCCTTATACGTGTTCCTATAAGCGATTAAAGATGAAAATCAAGTGTTGTGTGTCTTCTTGTGTCTGTCTCGAGCTAAAGTGAATCTTCCTAATCTCTCGACTAATGAAACACTTCCTATCTTGAACGGAGTAGACAATTTTTATCACACAGAGCGTAGCCAATATCAACTCGTTCATGAATAAAGAACCTCCATTCCTTGCCATAACAAGGATTACCCTATGGTTGAACAATTACATCAGGAATGAATTAAAATGTTTTTGGGTAATGCGATTGAGAATGTTGAGTAAAATCTAAGTATGAACAATAAAAACATTCTGTATAAACTTTTGTGGATAGATAGAATAGGTACTCACTTTTATAACATTACGAAATGCCCTTATCATTAATTATGAAACAACAAATACACTTTTAAACAAAATTCGATGTTTATAACCTATGAAATTAAATTATGCATACACATTGCCAAAGTTGAACAGCTGATCGCACGACAAGCACTTTTACAATTTGTCGAATTAAAAACACCAGATTCAATTTTCTGCACAATTTTTCAACTCGACTTATCCATTAAAACAATTTGCCGTACAAGTCAATATAAACGGCTCAAGAAATTATTAATTTATCGCAGAATAATGAGAGTGTAAACAATGCGCAGTAACATGCGCGAGGATCATTTGAAACCCAAAAGATCAAAGTTCCGCCTCGGAGTGAGACTACCGCTTAGAGCTATACTGTGACTCAACTTTGCGAGCCCCTGAATGACGGCACAATCGCTTTAATAAAAACAGCACAAAACCTACGTTTCTCACGAGTGTTAAATGAATTATCAAAAGGCAACTCAGTTAATTCTAAAAGTTCCTTATTGGCACTCAATGCAATATTAATTGACGGTTTAATTAGGGTAGGAGGGCGATTACGTAATTCTGACTACGCCTTTTATATTATTTTTTCATGACATTTGTTCACTTGTCAAGCATTTTATTGTTAACCTTACCTTGTATTATAAATATTTTGATTTTTTTTTGTTTTGTTGAAAGACTCGAGTCTTTCAAGGTGGGCGGCATGTTTGGAACCGTTTGCATATTTTAAATCCATATTCTTAGAATGTAATTGTTAGTTTTAAATATTGCTTAGCTAAGTACCCCTTTAAGGTAATTGGGGCAATAAACTACGCTTTCGAACTCCGCTATTAGTATAATCTTACTAACCCCCGGTGCGAGTACAAATGGACAGGGAGGCTGCATCATTCAAAGCTGTCGATCTATTAGATCTTTCAAAAGCGTTCGACACGGTTGATCATTCAATAATAATTACAAAGTTAAGTCACTATGAGATACGTGGTATAGTTTAGATCATATTTGGACTCTCGGAAACTAAATAATGGCATTCTAGAAACGATAACTAATTCACTAAGCATACACATGGGTATTCCTCAGGGTAGCATACCACTTCTCTTTAATGTCTTCTCAAACGATATATCAGACATAATATCTACAGATGATCGAATCACCTGTTATGCTGATGACACTAACTTATTGCTAATCGGCGAAACCTTCAAGGATATTATTAATAGCGGAATCACCAATATGACAAACATCAATTAATGGTTCTTAACAATAAATTAATGCTTAACATAGATAAGACCAATACCATCCTTTTGAAAACGAACCAATCTTTAATCACTCCTAAACATATAACTCTCGCCAATACTTCTTTTAAATTTACAAATAGTGAAAAACTCCTGGAAGTATATGAAACACGAAGCTATAAACAGCATACGAATTATTTTGAATCCATACTTCATATGGTCTGAAAATTCTGACTAATAATACAAGCGATGATATTGTAATAGTATATTATACCTATAACTAGAGTTGTAAGTAGCAAATTATGCGCAAGTGAAAGAAATTACTATACTATATTAAATTGACCGGTAATGGCAATGTGGGACGACACACCAACTAAACAAACGAATTACCGTTCGAACAATTTTCCGTCGAATAATATATTATCCAATACATTGACTGAATAAATTTACGGACACCCATCATTGTACTCGTTCTGAAGTGTTAATCGGAAAGTAGCATGATGGCCACATCACCATTTTTTATTTGGTGTTCTTGTCCTTATAGAACATTGTTTATGGCATGGATTTGTATTTGCCCTAATTTGAATACAATAAAAAAATATATTTGGAGTGTGATGCGTTTATACATCAGTGGCAGTAAATAGGTTAAAAACAATAAATAAAAAATTCAAATGTTTTTTTCTATTATTTTTCAAGTCTAAGAGCTCATTCTGAACACCATTTGTGTGTAATTTTTTGTGGGACTTCTAGGAACGGAGATACGCTAAATGATTTTTGATAGGAAATGCCCAAAAAACGATTAAAAGAAATTTTCTTCGAAACATTTTTTCTATTTTTCCAAGAACTCATTCTGAACACTATTTGCCTACAAAAAGAATTGTTGGACTTCTGGGAACGGATAGGCAAAATTACTTTTATCGTAATTAATGCCTAAATCGACCGGAAACGCCTAAATAGCGATTAAATTTATTTTTTTAATTTTTAATTTTTTTCAAGTTTCTCATTCATTCTGAACACTATTTGTCTATACAATTTTTTATGGGACTTTCGGAAAAGGAGATACGCAAAATGACTTTTATCGTAATTAATGCTTAAATCGACTGGAAACGACTAAATAACGATTAAAAAGTTTTTTTCTTCGAAAAATGTTTCTATTTTTTCTAGTCTAGGAGCTTATTTTGAACACCATTTGTCTATATTTTTTGTGAGACTTCCAGGAACTATTTTCTTCATAAGTTAGGGGTGGAGCACTTAAATAGTGAATATGGTATGTGGTTTGTACATGGAGAGCCTTAGATAACTATGTGGTTTTGTTGAAGTCTGCTCGTTCGTATATAAGATGCGAAGTACAGGATGTTGAAACTATTTTTTTCCTTAGTTAGGGGTGAAGCACTTAAATCGTGCATACAGTATATGGTTAGTGCATGAAAAGCTTTAGATAAATATATGGTTTCGTTGAGGTCTGCTCGTTCGTATTTGAGATATGAAGGCCAGGGTGTTGAAGCTATTTTGTTCATAAGTTAGGGGTGCAGCACTTAAATAGTAAATATGATACATAGTGTGTATCAACCAAATGGAATAAATTCGATAATAAATAAATGGGGGCGTATTCGAAAAAACGCTCGGATACGTCGATTGATATTTTTAGTTGCGCATTTTTTTAACAAAAACTTTTTATACAGAACTCCTGGAACTCTCAATTTTTTTTTTCTTTTCGGACTTGAAATTATTTTCAAAATGTTGATTTTTTTTAATAGTTCTAGGAGTTCTGATTTTACTTATGAGTTGTACTCAAGGAGTTGTAACGAAAACTCTAATGCCAAATTGCGATTAAATGGCAGGAAATGGGTATTTTCAAAATTTAATTTTCTATTATCGAATTTTAAATTTATTTCAAAATACTATAAATCGTGATTGTATCGAATTTGTTTATAAGAAAGAATTATTGTACTCAATGAGTAGAAATAGAACATTAACTCAGAACTCCTGGAACTCTCAATTTGTTTTTCTTTTCGGACTTAAAATTATTTTCAAAATGTTGATTTTTTTTAATAGTTCTAGGAGTTCTGATTTTACTTATGGATTGTACTCAAGGAGTTCTAACGAAAACTCTAATGCCAAATAGCGATTAAATGACAGGAAATGGGTATTTTCAAAATTTAATTTTCTATTATCGAATTTTAAATTTATTTAAAAATGCTATAAATCGTGATTGTATCGAATTTGTTTATAAGAAAGAATTATTGTACTCAATGAGTAGAAATAGAAAATAAACTCAGAACTCCTGGAACTATCAATTTTTTTTCTTTTCGGACTTAAAATTATTTTCAAAATGTTGTTTTTTTTTTTAAGTTCTAGGAGTTCTGATTTTACCTATCGGTTGTACTCAAGGAGTTCTAACGAAAACTCTAATGGCAAATTGCGATTAAGTGACAGGAAATGGGTATTTTCAAAATGTAATTTTCTATTTTCGAATTTTAAATTTATTTAAAAATGCCAAAAATCGCGATTGTATCGAATTTATTTATAAGAAAGAATTATTGTACTCAATGAGTAGAAATTGAAAATTAACTCAGAACTCTCATTTTTTTATTTACGACTTTTTTCAAAAAAATATTTTTGATAGTTCTGATGGTGTTTCCTGTAGTTCTTTGTGCGTTCTATGAAAAGTTGTTATGAAATATTTAGATTCGACCAATATTAACTGAGTAATATGAATTTGAATATTTCTAATTTCCAACTTCAACAGAACTTTTTTTTTAAGTATCAGGAACTATAGTACTAACCCAAACACATCTTAAAACTGATTCAGAACTATTCGATAACATCGTTGGGGTGCGGTGTCAAGTTGGCACCCCATTTATCAAAAAATTCCTGACGGTCCAATTTTACAGAACTCTTTTTTAAAAGTTGATCTAGATACATCAGAACTATCAGAACTCTTCATTTGGGGTGCCAACTTGACACACTCGGTTTCGTTGAGGTCTGCTGGTTCGTATATGAGATACGAAGTACAGGGTGTTGAAACTATTTTCTTCCTAAGTTAGGGGTGGAGCACTTAAATGATGAATATGGTATATGGTTAGTACATGCAAAGCCTTAGATAACTGTATGGTTTCGTTGAGGTTTGCTTGTTCATTTATGAGATACGAGGTAAAAGGTGTTGAAACTATTCTCTTACTAAGATAAGGGTGAGCACTTAAATAGTGAATATGTTAAATATTTAGTACATGCAGACTTAGATAACTGTATGGTTTCGTTAAGGTTTGCTCGTTCATTTATAAGATACAAGGTAATGGGTGTTGAAACTATTTTCTTCCTAAGTTAGGGGTGGAGCACTTAAATGGTAAATATGGTATATGGTTAGTACATAACTGTATAGTCTCTTTGACGTGTGCTCGTTCATTTGTGAGATACGAGATAAAAGGTGTTAAAACTATTTTCTTCCTAAGATAAGGGTAGAGCATTTAAATAGTGCATATGGTATATGGTTAGTATACACTAAGCCTTAGATTAATATTTGGTTTCGTTGAGGTCTGCTTGTATGTATAGAGATACGAAGGACAGGGTATTGAAACTATTTTCCTTATAAGTTAGGGGCGGAGCACTTAAATAGTGAATATAATGTATGGTTAGTACATGCTAGGCCGTAGATAAATATATGGTTTCGTTGAGGTCTGCTGGTTCGAATATGAGATACGAAGTACAGGGTATTGAAACTATTTTTTTCCTTAGTTAGGGGTGGAGCACTTAAATGGTGAATATGGTATATGATTAGTACATGCAAAGCCTTAGATAACTGTATGGTTTCGTTGAGGGCTCATCGTGCGTTTATGAGATACGAGGTAAAGATTTTTGAAACTATTTTCTTTCTATGTTAGGGATGAAACACCTAAATATTGAATATGATATATGGCTAATACATGCAAAGCTTTAGATAACTGTATGGTTTCATTGAGGTTTGCTTGTTTGTTTATGAGATACGAAGTACAGGGTGTTGAAACTATTTTTTTCATAAGTTAGGGGTAGAGCACTTAAATCGTGAATGTAATACATATTTAGTACATGCAATGTTCTAAATAAATGTATAGTTTATTTGAGGTCCGCTCGTTCGTTTATCATATACAAAGTACAGGGCGTTGAAACTATGTTCTTCATAAGTTAGGGGTGAATGACTTAAATAGTGAAAATAGTATATGGTTAGTACATACAAAGCCCCAAATAAATGTATAGTTTCGTTGAGGTCTGCTTGTTCGTTCATGACATAAAAATAGTTGGCAGCATATTTTCTAAAAAAGCCTTATAATAATTGAAGTAAAATTATATTACTTATCTGGAATTCTTCAATGCAGTGCAGTGTAAATTTTGTTAATGTTCACATCTTGATTTTTTAAGGTTACTTGTTTTAAAAATAGTGTGTTTTTTATCTGTCGATTTTGCCGGTTTTAGACACTAGCAGGTATTATTACGGAACTTATCATCACTATTAATAAAAGAGTTAAGATTCATTTCTTAGCTGTTTTATGCCAAGTTTCCATTCTTAATTACGCCAGTGAACTTCTGTCAGTTTTTATTTTAAGGATTGCCAACTATTTTAGACTTTTTAATCTTACGGTAGGTATAGTTTTGTTGATGAGATACAAATTACAAGGTGTTGAAAACATTTTTTTGTTAGTTAGCGGTAGATCACTTAAATGGTGAATGGTATATAGTGTATGCAAAGCCCTAAATAAATATTTGGTTTCGTTGAGGTCTGCTTGTCTGCTATTTTTCTAGCTTATGGGTGAAGCACTAAAATCAGGAAAGGGGCAATCAGTTAGCCCTGTATTGTGTAATATAGAAATGCGTTTTAATCCTTGAATTGCTGATGTTTGCATAACGTCAAGGTAACTGTGATGTGATTGCACTTCAATAGGGGATAGTGTACTAAATTAGCCTTCAAAGAGCCCTTGATTCTGGTATAGGTTTAAGTGAGTTCTGAGCATATGGCCCTGTCATTTAAACAGACGTGTGCAACACTTCGACCGGATGTCGCAAAGTAAGGCGCTAAAGCCGAGTTCCGACGGCGGCGTGCGGCGTAGGTGCAGTTTGATCGTTAGATAGTAGCTGATTGTTCAGGTTGCTGACAAGGTCCTGAACCCCTTCGAACTTCTCCTCGTACCGGCATATTTGCGCTTCCAGGACCGGTGGGGAGGCAAAATCAGCGGTGGTGAACGGGCAGATTTTGTCAAGAATATGCGAGCCACTGGCAAAGATGTTCGTACGTTTAGTCACCGCGACCTCGGCCTGCTACTTAATTTTTGCTATCATGTCGGATAGCCATTAAATTAGCCGTTTAAGAAATCGAATATATTTTTGTAAATATTATAACTATTTCAAATACGAGTAGTTTATGTATTTTTATAACATGTTATATAAATATCTGTAAGTATTTCTGTCTTTAAGTTTTGGTTTTAATATTTATAATTAAGAAAGTTAGCAACATCTCACTTTGAACAGATAAAATTCAGAACCAATTAAGTAGCAGCAGTTAAATTTGACATCTAGCTAACCAAACCAAGACATGTATCTACGCAATGAAGTAATTTGAAGGCGTAATCATAAATAATAAACTATTTACAAATTAGGTGACAAATATTATTCATTTCTAGCAGATAATATCAAAAAATGTTCAAAAACATGTCCAACGACGGCGAAAACCTTTGTTCAATTACCCAACGCGTATAACTAATAAAATGTTCCTGACTGTTCCTTTATTCAATCCTATGGCCTGGCGATTTCGGGGTGATCCCATCACGCGAACTTTTTGTTTCAATTGTAGACACACGCGGTGATAATGATCACAGAGCAAATAAAATTTGGCGATTAATTATCATTTTATCGTTATTTGAATACTACAGGCGCCTGCGCCATGCGTTATCGCTTGCCAGTTCGGTCGGTCGAAACGAAAGCTCCAGCTAATAGAAAACCGCTAGAAGCTGCAAGAGTGACAATGGCGTACTTCAAGACATTGATTGGTAAGTAATTATTTTTTAATTCTTTTATGCGGACCCACATTGGGCAGTGATTATGTTTTAAGCGATTATGCAAAGGGGGATCCTTTCTATATTGTATCCAAAAACCAGCAGGCAGTCTAACAATATGTTGCTTCAAGGGCGTTTGCGGTAATAACTTTTTATTTAAGTGTTTGTTTTTGTCCCGTTTAATGAAAGGTGACCTGAAGGTATATGGAACATTAATATTTTAATTCATTTGACGACAATATTTATCAAAATTATATTATATTATATTAGAAATTTGAACATTTCCTTTGCCTAAAGTTGCCGACTGCAGTCTCCTGTTAAAGGCCCCCGGGCGCGGCCATTTAAGTGACGTAAGCTGGCCGTACTGGAATAAACCATTTGCGGACGTACGTTCATCCTGCTGGGGAAATGTAACGATAGAAACTGCACAGACACTCGTGACGACGTACAGCTTGCATTAATCTTAATATTCTGAAAATCTACGGCTGGCCGATTTTGCGGATACAAACTTGCGTAGTGAACATATATTAAATTAAAATGAATTCCCGCGTTTATCATCGGCATAATGAAAAATAACTTGTTAAAAGTTTCAATGATTTGTTCGATTTTGCTTCTGAAAATATATTGCAAACAATGACGATTGAAGAAGACAAACCATTTATATTAGTGCAGAGAGAGAATGGAAGATTAGTATCAATCAATGGCATTGAAAGTTTCGCAGCGCAAGTGAAAAGTGACGTTTGAAGTGGTTAGAAGTAGAGAAGGACAAGAAAATCTGATCAAGAAATGGTAGGCTCGTCCATTTCTATCTCAATGGAAACAAGAAGCCAGCGATTCAAGCAAAAATGGTAATAACAGTCCAGCTGATTTGAAAATTAATCCTACCTCAGTTCTGGATCAGGACATAGATTCGCAACCACAACGACTAAAAATTGCACTTATCAATAAAACGATCTTATCTGCTTTAGACAAGTGCAAAATAAGTAATATAAATGCCGTTCATCTTCCGATTACCGTCACTGAAGAATTAGGTCATAATGTAAACGATTTAATTATTATTACATATTGTTCATCAGTGCGGCCTATGAAATTTGAACCCATCATTTGGCCCCAATCTCAGTATTATATTGCCGGCATTGAGATTCTTAACAAAATTTTATACATTTTAGAAAGATAAGTCAAATTAATCGAAGAATGTAATACTCTATTAACCAATGACAAGGAACAAAATAAGTTTTTATTATTAAACTTTGAAGAGTATCACAAGAGATTTTAATAAAAATGCATTCATTGGTAATATCTGAAAAACACGAAATATGGAAATATACGAGTATGATGTAACCAAAAAATCATAACTCCATCAATTTTAGTCAGATTTCAACAAATAAATTCATTTGGGATTCGTATTAACCTCCTCTGTCGACACGATATATAATTTTATCATTAGAGTGGACTGTTTAATTTTAGGGGGGACCAAAATAAACAAAAATAAAAAGAACGACTTTTTCAAATTTTAGAGGGCCAGGGCCCGATTACGCAATGTTCGATATGGCTCAAAATTTACAGGTAATGGTTTTTTATCTATACGAACAAGTTTCCGGGTTGTCCCGTTGATTTTCACATACTTCGAAACTCCACCATGTATGCTAAAACCACTCTAATGAGTATCACTTGCAAATTGATATGATCTGAGGGATTGGGCATTTGTCGAATGATTGTCACTATCTTATCGCAACGTAAAAAACGCAACCACCGCCGCCTATACAGATTTTTTTCCTGCATTCGATAATCAAATTTCGTATTTAAGTGATCAGTGTTCCGTCAAAGATTTAGATTTAGCTTCGGATGATATAAATATCAAACGTACCCGTATTTTCATGACAGCACAAGATTCAGAGAATTCATCGAACTCGTTGAATCAGAATATTTGTTGTTCAGGGCGTCATAAATTGAATAAATGCTCTTTTTGTGCAATCGGACGCGAAGTGAACACTACGCGGCCGTTACTGTTAGCAACGGCCGCTAATCTAAAAGTCAATTGTGACAATGACAGTGACTAGAAAACTTATTGTAAAGCTAATAATATAATAATTACCTTCCATAACAAATAAGTTTCATCAATAACGTTTTATATAAGTGTATTTATTTGATCTCGGGTCAATACTCTAGAAATTTTTGCACGATAACCAACAGATTTCTTCTTTAAAAATGGAATTAATTTTATGTACTTTCTAATGTCTATGCCTTCTCGTACATTAAACATACACTTTAAGAGTATACGCTCCACAAACTTGAACTTTTTAAAAGTTCAGACTTCTCCATGAAATACACCAACAAAATATTTACGAATCCATACCCACAGTTTTGTTTTTGCTCCAGTCTTTAAAATCACTACAGCATTTTTCATATTGCCGTTTTGATTCTTGCGGTATCAAGTTTGAATTGACAATAGTTCTCAACTACGGAGTACATTGGACAGATTTCAGATTCTGAAGCTACAAACATTTTTGACCCAACTAATCAATGTCACATAAAAGCCACCTACAAATTATAATACTTGCGGTCGCACAAAAAATAGTGTGTACACCTCGGCCGCGAATAATTTTAGCGCCCTCGAGATTGTCTTGCCTCGCGGCCTTGATATACAAATAACTATTGTTTCTGACAGACAGCCCAAGAGCTAGGCATAACATTTTGCGGACACATTAACGTTGTTACGCATGTATTGGAGAACACCGAGTTTCACGACGTAGTTCTAAATTTTCTTGTGTTAATTGTGGAAGTACCACACATAATTCCTTATTGCATTTTATTAATCATTCGAAGCAAAGGCCAACTACTTATGTTAGTGGCGTCATATCTTGACAGATTCTTGCGCGCCATCTACAGGTACCCAGGTTCTTCTAGCTACAGCTCAGGCATTATTGGTAGGGATTACAGAAGACTGGCATAGATGTCGTTTAGTTTTCGATACGGGTAGTTAAGTGAATATTATTACAACAGCTATGGTGCAACGCTTAGGTTTGGCACGAACTAAGTGGCCTTATAAGCTCACAGGCGTGGATTCTAAGTCCCTGGAAGCGATCTCAAGGAATGGTGACTAACAGCATTGCTCCTACTAGGGATATCCAAGCATATCCAATTTTAAGGAAGTCGTATTACCTCGTATAACTGCGAAATTCATCCCGGTGAAGGTTTACTATCAGCGATTCTCACCTAACTTGGTTAGGTTATAATGCGTTGGCTACCTATTCTCGATTACTTGAAGGAAAATTAATTCTCGGTAGTAACAATGTTATCTAACATTAATTCGATTTCATTGGATACAACTTTTCGTGCGTTTTGGGAGAACGAAGCAGTGTATATTGAGGTACCAACAATTTAAAAAGAGGTACAAACGGGTACGAACGAATTTTTTTCAATTATCCGCTTTGTTATATCTTAAAAATTGGCAAAATCGTCTTGCGCATCTTTAAAAGTCTGTACTTCCGGTTCCTTTGAGGTACCTATAACTTCAATAAAGGTACAAACTGGTACAAACGATTTTTTTTCGATTCCCCTTGGCCGCTTTGTGTTATCGTAAAAATGGGCAAAATAGCCTCTTAAGAATTTATGAATTTTTAAAAGCCGGTTCCTTTGAGGTACAAACAATTTATACAAGGTGCAAACGGGTACAAACGATTCTCTTTCGATTCCCCGTGGCCACTTTATGATATCTTAAAAATTGATCAAAATCGCCTCTTAAGCATTTAAGACGTTTTAAAACCCTGTACTTCCGGTTCCTTTGAGGTACAAACAATTTAAAAAGGGTACAAACGATTTTGTTTCAAATGATATAAACCAAATTTGAAAATGTGAAAGTTAGGCGCTGGCCATACTTTTATGGTTTATTAACTGTTTTATCTTTGAGGTACAAATGAAATTCATAGCAGTATAAACACCTGTTACCTACAAACGAGGTACAAATGATTTACGTTAAAAAAGTCCAACTTTTTTACGGTAGGCGCTAGGTTCATACCGGTAGGGATACTTAGCCCCTACAAGCAATTTCGTACCCTATACAGTGCGTTTTTTTATAGATGCACCATAGGGATTTACATGTTAAAATTTGTATGCTTGTTAATGGTTTTCCTATAGCGAATTTCAGTATCATTTTTGGTATGCTGGAAGTTTGCATTGTCTTTAACAACTTAACAATAGTTTTTATAATAAAAAAAACGTAAATTTTAAAGAAATTTAAGAAAATATTTGACCAGTTTTGTTTTTAAATATTATTTTATTTTTATCAGTAGGCGTGTTTGTTGTCGATTGAGAACAAACAACTGCCATAGTTAGAATTGCTTAGACATTTCGCACCCCCCCCCCCCCCGCCTTATTATTGGGCCATTTATTATCGAGGGATAATACTAGTATAAAATATTTACATTTACTGAACGAACCCATCCTTCCAGCTCTTCAACAAATTCCAGTAAACGGCAGAATAATCTACCAACATGACAACATGACAATTTTTAAACGACCAATTTCCAAATAATTGTATTGGTCGTTTTGAACCTTTTAAATGGCCACCAAGGAGTTGTGATTTGAGTCCACTGGACTTCTTTTATTGGGGATATATCACAACAAAAGCGTTTGATAATATTAGAAACAGGCCACGAGATTTGCAAGAACTAACAGATCGAATAATCTATGCCTCTAATGGAATAACTGTTAGGCAATTGCAAAATGTTAAAAGACATTTTCAAAATAGACTAGGTTACTGTTTAGCTTGTTACAGCAAACAATTTGAATATTTATTATATTATTAGTATAAATTTAAATATTTTCCAGAGCAACATTTTTATTAAGTTGTATTTTATATTCTAATACGTATTTACTACTTTTGTAAGTTATTTATTGTTGATTGATTGTTAACAAAAGCGCCTATTAATAAAACAAATAATAATTAAGCACCAAAAAATCGAAAAATATTTTCCTAAATTTCTATAAAATTTGCAATTTTTTTTATAAAGACTATTAGAAGTTGTGAAAGACAATGCAAACTTAAAGCGTACCAAAAATGATACTAAAATTTGCAATAGGAAAACCATTAACAGACATACAAATTTTAACACGTAAATCCCTATGGTGCATCTATAAAAAAACGCACTGTATACTCCATGCTATGATTTCACCTACACTAGCGGTCGGCAACCTAAATGTATTGGCGTGCCAGTAAACAGGTAATTCAAAGTACCAGACACTAAGCGTGCCATTAAAATAAAACCAGAAAATCTATTGTACATTGAGACATTTTTATTTGACTATAATAATAATATTTCATAACTGTCACTTTCGAGGCGTGCTACCAACAATCCTTTCGCGTGCCACTAGGTTGCCGGATGCTAACCTAGTCCCTTCGGGTTGAAAATCCGTGTCGTTTTTAATCCAGCCGAAAAAGATCCACATGGTATCAGCTCGAATATCTTGTCCAAGGGGCCAAAATTACAGTCTGAAATAGAACAAATCATCACTCGTTTTCATTTGCCTCTTACGTGTGACATCATGCAGATGTTTAGAGAAATTGAATTACACCCATCGGATCGTCAATATCAGCACATATTTTGGCGACGGTCAGAGAACGAGCCTGTTTAAGAATGAGAACATGCTTGTATAAGTTTTGATGCCACCTATAGTACCGGCGAGAAGTTAGCCATAAATTTCCAGCCATGAATTCGCCCGGCACCTCCACCATCACATTTTTTCAATTATTTATTTCTATGAAATAAATTTAAAATAATAAACAATTTCATTAAATAATGATTCATTCACATTTTTCTATAGTCCTATTTCATTCAAATAATAAAATTTAAACTCTATATGTCTGAATATGCATTGTTTACACATAAGTAAGACACTATTTAAAAAAAATCATAGCTTCCATTTGGAGTTCTATGCTCAACTTTTTTGCAACAATCAGGTAGTACATGACATAATGTATAAATAAAATTAGGAAAATTAGCGCTATACCGGGTGGGGCATCGCATACGACGCGGTCATTTTCTGGAAAACCATGTAACTTCGTGTTATTCTTTTTAAATGGATATATGTAGGATCATTGTATGCGCAATTTAAAATTATTACCAGTTATACAGGGTGTCCCATAAAAAATATCCACATCAAAGTTAAGTTTTTTTTTAATGGAGCACCCAGTATTTTTGTCATTTTTTGAACTCTAGGGAACAAATAAGGATGAGTTACTTCAATATTCCCTATACCTATCGTTTACCGTTTTCGAAATATTTACAGATTTGTTGAAAAGCATGATACAGATAAAATTTTATATTTGCCCCAGTGATTGATGTTGAACCATTACAATAATTTTTAATATTTGGTTGAAGGTTCGAACTACAGCGCCAGACATAATTTCATATAAAAAATTATACAGAGTGATAAAAAATATAGGGTGCAAAATCCTAACTTATTAAGTTGAATAACTTCGTTTTTTCAAATAGCACACCCTATATTTAGTAACGTATTCTCACGTAGAATCAAATTATCTTTCAGATTGTATTAGGGTTCCCTATACCTAATCTCAATAGTTTTCTTGTATTCGGCGATTTTCATATCAAGGATTATTATTTAGCAGTTTTTCAATTTATCCATCTTTTACATTGCACAATTTATATCAGGAAGTCTCCTTCAATCAATTAAATTTGAAGAAAACAGTCATGTGGAATCTAATTGTCTTTCAGACTCTATGAGGGTTCCCTATTCCTAATATCTTGGCTAGAATTTGGCATTTTTCGTATCAGATTTTAATTCAATTCACCTATTATTTCGATTAATCAGGGTGGCTTTAACACGAGATTGTTTTTTGATAATTGTAATTGATGGATATCAAAAGTTTGATTTGTGCTAATTGTTGATGTAATATTGGAAAGTATTACTGGAGAACTATTCAAAATGAAAACCTATTCAATACAAGAGCGAATTAATATGCTTCTGATAATTGGAGAGTGCCACGAAAATTGCTTTTTGGCGTCAAGAGTGTATGCTCAAAGATATCTAGATCATAATCATGCAAATAATGCTGTATTTGAAATTTTGAATGATTACTATGAGAATTTCGTAGAACTGGAAATGTGGGTTATGCAAAAGTAGCTTAACTAAAGCCCATTGTTGAAAACGAATAAAATGAGTATCTTGTGATTGGATCAGATATAAACATTCCCATATAAGTCAACGTACAATTTAAACAGAAATAGGTATTAGCAGACAGAGCATATACAGAATTTTGAAAAAACTTAAATTTTATTCATACGCAAATCATATTCATACGCACCAAGAACTTGATTAACTGGATTTTCATTGCAGAGTTAATGGGTTTTGGACGGAGAAAATGATCAATTTCTTAATTTAGTTCTATTCTCTGATGAATCTATAAAAACGATAAACAAAACATTCAAACGTTTTTTTCTGTTATTTTTCAAGTCTGAGCTCATTCTGAACACCCTTTGTGTGTAATTTTTTGTGGGACTTCTAGGAACGGAGATACGCTAAATGATTTTTGATAGGAAATGCCTAAAAAACGATTAAAAGAAATTTTCTTCGAAACATTTTTTCTACTTTTCCAAGAACTCATTCTGAACACTATTTACCTACAAAAAGAATTGTTGGACTTCTGGGAACGGATAGGCAAAATTACTTTTATCGTAATTAATGCCTAAATCGACCGGAAATGCCTAAATAGCGATTAAATTTATTTTTTTAATTTTTAATTTTTTTCAAGTTTCTCATTCATTCTGAACACTATTTGTCTATACAATTTTTTATGGGACTTTCGGAAACGGAGATACGCAAAATGACTTTTATCGTAATTAATGCTTAAATCGACTGGAAACGACTAAATAACGATTAAAAAGTTTTTTTCTTCGAAAAATGTTTCTATTTTTTTTCAAGTCTAGGAGCTTATTTTGAACACCATTTGTCTATATTTTTTGTGAGACTTCCAGGAACTATTTTCTTCATAAGTTAGGGGTGGAGCACTTAAATAGTGAATATGGTATGTGGTTTGTACATGGAGAGCCTTAGATAACTATGTGGTTTTGTTGAAGTCTGCTCGTTCGTATATAAGATGCGAAGTACAGGATGTTGAAACTATTTTTTTCCTTAGTTAGGGGTGAAGCACTTAAATCGTGCATACAGTATATGGTTAGTGCATGAAAAGCTTTAGATAAATATATGGTTTCGTTGAGGTCTGCTCGTTCGTATATGAGATATGAAGGCCAGGGTGTTGAAGCTATTTTGTTCATAAGTTAGGGGTGCAGCACTTAAATAGTAAATATGATATACAGTGTATATCAACCAAATGGAATAAATTCGATAATAAATAAATGGGGGCGTATTCGAAAAAATGCTCGGATACATCGATTGATATTTTTAGTTGCGCATTTTTTCAACAAAAACTTTTTATACAGAACTCCTGGAACTCTCAATTTTTTTTTTCTTTTCGGACTTAAAATTATTTTCAAAATGTTGATTTTTTTAATAGTTCTAGGAGTTCTGATTTTACTTATGGATTGTACTCAAGGAGTTCTAACGAAAACTCTAATGCCAAATTGCGATTAAATCACGGGAAATGGGTATTTTCAAAATTTAATTTTCTATTATCGAATTTTAAATTTATTTAAAAATGCTATAAATCGTGATTGTATCGAATTTGTTTATAAGAAAGAATCATTATACTCAATGAATAGAAATAGAAAATTAACTCAACTCCTGGAACTCTCAATTTTTTTTTTCTTTTCGGACTTAAAATTATTTTCAAAATGTTGATTTTTTTAAATAGTTCTAGCAGTTCTGGTTTTACCTATGGGTTGTACTCAAGGAGTTCTAACGAAAACTCTAATGGCAAATTGCGATTAAGTGACAGGAAATGGGTATTTTCAAAATTTAATTTTCTATTATCGAATTTTAAATTTATTTAAAAATGCTATAAATCGTGATTGTATCGAATATGTTTATGAGAAAGAATTATTGTACTCAATGAGTAGAAATAGAAAATTAACTAAGAACTCCTGGAACTCTCATTTTTTTTTATTTACGACTTTTTTCAAAACAATATTTTTGATAGTTCCGGATAGTTCTGATTAGTGTTTCCTGTAGTTCTTTGTGCGTTCTATGAAAAGTTGTTATGGAATATTTAGATTCGACTAATATTAAGTGAGTAATATGAATTTGAATATTTCGAATTTCCAACTTTGAAAATTTTTATCTCTGGAAATTCAACAGAACTTTTTTTTAAGTATCAGGAACTATAGTACTAACCCAAACACATCTTAAAACTGATTCAGAACTATTCGATAACATCGTTGGGGTGCGGTGTCAAGTTGGCACCCCATTTATCAAAAAATTCCTGACGGTCCAATTTTACAGAACTCTTTTTTAAAAGTTGATCTAGATACATCAGAACTATCAGAACTCTTCATTTGGGGTGCCAACTTGACACACTCGGTTTCGTTGAGGTCTGCTGGTTCGTATATGAGATACGAAGTACAGGGTGTTGAAACTATTTTCTTTCTAAGTTAGGGGTGGAGCACTTAAATGATGAATATGGTATATGGTTAGTACATGCAAAGCCTTAGATAACTGTATGGTTTCGTTGAGGTTTGCTTGTTCGTTTATGAGATACGAGGTAAAAGGTGTTGAAACTATTCTCTTACTAAGATAAGGGTGAGCACTTAAATAGTGAATATGTTAAATATTTAGTACAAGCAGACTTAGATAACTGTATGGTTTCGTTAAGGTTTGCTCGTTCATTTATAAGATACAAGGTAATGGGTGTTGAAACAATTTTCTTCCTAAGTTAGGGGTGGAGCACTTAAATGGTAAATATGGTATATGGTTAGTACATGCAAAGCCTTACATAACTGTATAGTCTCTTTGACGTGTGCTTGTTCATATGTTAGATACGAGATAAAAGGTGTTAAAACTTTTTTCTTCCTAAGATAAGGGTAGAGCATTTAAATAGTGCATATGGTATATGGTTAGTATATACTAAGCCTTAGATTAATATTTGGTTTCGTTGAGGTTTGCTTGTACCGGGTGACCCAGGGTTCTGTAAAAGCCCCATAACTTATTTGCTATTTGGGATATCGACTTCTAGTTTTCTTGAACTGGTGCTCACACTTATTCTACATATTTTAAAAATATGTATGTTTTTGTACAGGGTGTCCCAATATACAAACAGAACAAAGTTATGTTTTTTTAAATGGAACACCCTATATTTTATACTTTATTTTCAATCCTTTTGAGAAGCTGATAAAAATAGTATAAGATACTAGGGGTCTATTATGGACGGTTGGTTAGTTATGGGCAAATTTGTGGCAAAAACATGTACACACTGAAAACATTGCAGAAGCGTTTCTAGCAAAGATAGCATCATTATTTATACACTAGAAAATTTCCCACATCATAAAGAATAATACACATTGGCTTTGGTTCTCTTTTATTCATAGTGCTATACAGGATGTCAACATACACAAAATAATGGATAACTATTTTTTTTCAAATGGAACACCCTATATAAGTTGCCACTAATCTATGGCATTTTTAATAAGCTTTCCAATGATATACAGTTTTTATAACAAAATATTAACGATTCTTGAGATTTATCAATAAAAACATATTTGTTTTGTCACCTTCTGCTGATTTTTGGATTTTCAGCCAAAACTATGAATTTTCAGGAAAAATTATAAGAGACCAAAGTTGTAGAGCGAAAAATTTCCGATCGACATAGGTCTTTTAACTTTTAAGATAATGCGTGCATTACCCGCCAGAGTGCGTAAAATCGTGACCGTATATGCATTTTAGCGTTTTCTTTTCAAATTTTTATTAATAAATTGCACTATACTTTATTTTCTGCACCCTCTGGCGGAAAAACGGGAAATTATAGGGAAATTAAAATGGCCCACATCGATTGAAAATGTTCCACTCTACAACTCTTAATAGAGGCAATTTTTGCCAAAAATGCATAGTTTTCCCTAAAAATGCAGATTGAAAATGTATATATCATTTTCTGCGTTTTTCAATGGTTTTTTGCATTTTTAGCGAAAACTATGCATTTTGGGCAAAAATTCCTTCTTTTAAGAGTTGTAGAGCGGAATATTTTCAATCGATGTAGGTCATTTAAATAATTCCATAGTTACCCGTTTTACTGCTAGAGAACGTGGAAAATAAAGTATAGTGCAATTAATTAACAAAAAAACGCTAAAATGCATATGCGGTCACGATTTTGCGCACTCTGGCGAGCAATGCACGCATTAGTGGAAAAGTCAAAAGACATATATCGATCGCAAATTTTCCGCTCTACAACTTTGGTCTCATATTATTTTTTCAGAAAATGCATAGTTTTGGCTGAAAATTCAAAAATGAGCAGGAGGTGACAAAAGAAAAATGTTTTTATAGATAAATCATAAGAATCCTTAATATTTCATTATACAATTTGTACATCATTGGAAAGCTTATTCAAAATTCCATGCATTGGTGTCAAGATATATAGGGTGTTTCATTTGAAAAAAAATAGTTATCCATTATTTTGCGTATGTTGACACCCTGTATAGCAGTATAAACAAAAAAGAACCAAAGCCGATTTGTATTATTCTTCATGATGTGGAAAATTCTTTAGTGTATAAAAAACGACGCTAGCATTGCTAGAAGCACTTCTGCAACTTTTTCAATGTGTCCTTGTTTTTGCCACAAATTTGCCCATAACTAACCAATCGTCCATAATAGACCGATACTATCTTATACTATTTTTATCAGCTTCTCAAGAGGGTTGAAAATAAAGTATAAAATACAGGGTGTTCCATTTAAAAAAACATAACTTTGGTCAGTTATGTATATTGGGACACCCTATATAAAAACATACATATTTTTAAAATATGTAGAATAAGTGTGGGTATCAGTTTAGGAAAACAAGAAGTCGATATCTCAAATAGCAAATAAGTTATGGGGCTTTTACAGATCCCTGGGTCACCCGGTATGTATAGAGATACGAAGGACAGGGTATTGAAACTATTTTCCTTATAAGTTGGGGGCGGAGCACTTAAATAGTGAATATAATGTATGGTTAGTATATGCTAGGCCGTAGATAAATATATTGTTTCGTTGAGGTCTGCTGGTTCGAATATGAGATACGAAGTACAGGGTGTTGAAACTATTTTTTTCCTAAGTTTGGGGTGGAGCACTTAAATGGTGAATATGGTATATGATTAGTACATGCAAAGCCTTAGATAACTGTATGGTTTCGTTGAGGGCTCATCGTGCGTTTATGAGATACGAGGTAAAGATTTTTGAAACTATTTTCTTTCTATGTTAGGGATGAAACACCTAAATATTGAATATGATATATGGCTAATACATGCAAAGCGTTAGATAACTGTATGGTTTCATTGAGGTTTGCTGGTTTGTTTATGAGATACGAAGTACAGGGTGTTGAAACTATTTTTTTCATAAGTTAGGGGTAGAGCACTTAAATCGTGAATGTAATACATATTTAGTACATGCAATGTTCTAAATAAATGTATAGTTTATTTGAGGTCCGCTCGTTCGTTTATCATATACAAAGTACAGGGCGTTGAAACTATGTTCTTCATAAGTTAGGGGTGGATGACTTAAATAGTGAAAATAGTATATGGTTAGTACATAGAAAGCCCCAAATAAATGTATAGTTTCGTTGAGGTCTGCTCGTTCGTTCATGACCTAAAAATAGTTGGCAGCATATTTTCTAAAAAAGCCTTATAATAATTGAAGTAAAATTATATTACTTATCTGGAATTCTTCAATGCAGTGCAGTGTAAATTTTGTTAATGTTCACATCTTGATTTTTTAAGGTTACTTGTTTTAAAAATAGTGTGTTTGTCGATTTTGCCGGTTTTAGACACTAGCAGGTATTATTACGGAACTTATCATCACTATTAATAAAAGAGTTAAGATTCATTTCTTAGCTGTTTTATGCCAAGTTTCCATTCTTAATTACGCCAGTGAACTTCTGTCTCTTCTTTTTAATCTTACGGTAGGTATAGTTTTGTTGATGAGATACAAATTACAAGGTGTTGAAAACATTTTTTTGTTAGTTAGCGGTAGAGCACTTAAATGGTGAATGGTATATAGTGTATGCAAAGCCCTAAATAAATATTTGGTTTCGTTGAGGTCTGCTTATCTGCTATTTTTCTAGCTTATGGGTGAAGCACTAAAATCAGGAAAGGGGCAATCAGTTAGCCCTGTATTGTGTAATAAAGAAATGCGTTTTAATCCTTGAATTGCTGATGTTTGCATAACGTCAAGGTAACTGTGATGTGATTGCACTTCAATAGGGGATAGTGTACTAAATTAGCCTTCAAAGAGCCCTTGATTCTGGTATAGGTTTAAGTGAGTTCTGAGCATATGGCCCTGTCATTTAAACAGACGTGTGCAACACTTCGACCGGATGTCGCAAACTAAGGCGCTAAAGCTGAGTTCCGACGGCGGCGTGCGGCGTAGGTGCAGTTTGATCGTTAGATAGTAGCTGATTGTTCAGGTCGCTGACAAGGTCCTGAACCCCTTCGAACTTTTCCTCGTACCGGCATATTTCCGCTTCCAGGACCGGTGGGGAGGCAACATCAGCGGTGGTGAACGGGCAGATTTTGTCAAGAATATGCGAGCCACTGGCAAAGATGTTCGCACGTTTAGTCACCGCGGCCTCGGCCTGCTACTTAGTTTTTGCTGTCATGTCGGATAGCCATTAAATTAGCCGTTTAAGAAATCGAATATATTTTTGTAAATATTATAACTATTTCAAATACGAGTAGTTTATGTATTTTTGTAACATTTTATATAATTATTTGTAAGTATTTCTGTCTTTAAGTTTTGGTTTAATATTTATAATTAAGAAAGTTAGCAACATCTCACTTTGAACAGATAATTGGTTTCAGAACCAATTAAGTAACAGCAGTTAAATTTGACATCCAGCTAAGCAAGACATGTATCCACGCAATGAAGTAATTTGAAGGCGTAATCATAAATAATAAACTATTTACAAATTAGGTGACAAATATTATTCATTTCTAGCAGATAATATCAAAAAATGTTCAAAAACATGTCAAACGACGGCAAAACCTATGTTCAATTACCCAACGCGTATAACTAAAAAAAAGGAAAAAGCAAGTAAAAGTAAAAGTAAAGTAAGTATTAATCACATAATAATCAACAAATTAACCACTCAAAACGATATCATATCATAAGACGCAACCACACGACAAATGCAAACAAACACGAGAAACACACCACCCAACATATACAATAAAATATAAACAAATTACTACAAAACATTACAAATACCGAAAATTATATATGGAATATACGACACACATAATATGCACGACCCAAAACGACAATTTCGCCTGATGATGGTTTAACAAACCGAAACCGGTCGCGATAAAAACAAATAAAAATGTTCCTGACTGTTCCTTTATTCAATCCTATAGCCTGGCGATTTCGGGGTGATCCCAGGTAGTTTAGTCCGTCCTGGGTCGCAGGGCGAACTTTTTGTTTCAATTGTAGACACACGCGGTGATAATTATCACAGAGCAAAAAAAAGTTGCCGATTAATTGAATGTTAATTATCATTTTATTGTTATTTGAATAGTAGAAAGGTAAGGAGCCTATACAGATCGAGTAAAGAACGTTTGGCACAAGCGGATTGCATGGGTGCGAGAGCGCTGGAAATAAGAGATACACATTCTTTGAGTGAAAGCGGCTACAAAGTCGCGTTCTTAGGAGGGATATAGGCGGCTGCTT
The DNA here is from genome assembly GCA_910593695.2 of Ocypus olens. Taxonomy (NCBI): domain Eukaryota; kingdom Metazoa; phylum Arthropoda; class Insecta; order Coleoptera; family Staphylinidae; genus Ocypus; species Ocypus olens. The sequence continues at coordinate 7,416 of CAJVAY020000123.1, read as the reverse complement.
ATTGGCCGTGCGCCTCGGGCACTGTTAGCTATCTAATCTAAGTATGATAACAAACAAAAATAATTTTGTCATTCTCAGACTGTGCAGTAAGTATTACTCTTTAATTAATAAATCTGTACACGAGCCAAACATGCCTCTGGAGAATTTAGCTTTTAACTTCTGTTTAATTTATTTAAAAGTTTTAATTTTAAAGAGGTTCTATTTAGTTTTCGAGTACAGTTTTATTTTTAAAAGAGTAATATTTGTGTTTATTTTAGTAAAACATAAATGAAAAAATTGTTATACATGAATTCTTATGTTACACTAGCGAGTACCCGGCATGCGTTGCAATGCTCCGCCGTCGTCAATACGTAAGGCAGATAACTGGTGACGGACGACGGCTGCGCTGCGCTGTGCCGTCGTCCGTGCATGGTCTATATATATTAATGCAGATAACTGGTGACGGACGACGGCTCCGCTGCGCTGCGCCGTCGTCAATACGTAGCTTATTACTGGTGACGAACGACGGCTCCGCTGCGCTGCATGGTCCATATATATTAAGGCAGATAACTGGTGACGGACGACGGCGTAGCGCAGCGGAGCATAGCCCTTGAAAATTAAGCAAGGTAACTGGTGACGATCGACGGCTCCGCTGCGCTGCACCGTCGTCAATACGTACATTATTACTGGTGACGTATCCTGTTGGATTTGTTCGTCTGACCGAAAACGGATTAGGCTCTAAACGTTAGTGAGGGCTGTTTAATTTTACGTTTTAATTTTAAATGCTAATTACAGGTTGTGAAAGCAACCGGCAGGTCGCACCAATTTCAGTTGGTAACGCCTGACGTACATTATTCCATCCTCCTGACATTCGCTAAATACAACAAATACTATTAGTTAGGTTATGTACATTGAAAACCAAGAAATGGTAGACAAACATATTCTATTTTAAACAGAAACCTTCCCCCGCATGATTACATTACCCTGTGCAATCGCTTTAAAAGTTGAGGGGGGGGGATAGCGCTGGCAATTTGCGACGAATACGTACGGATTGTCAGTAAACATGGAGCAGTTGTCGAACGAACAACGTGCCTTCATGGTAGAGGCGTTTTTTTAAGCGAACGATTCCTATGTAGTGGCTATTCGATGTTTCTGCAACCATTACAATATTCGGCGTGTACGTGATGCTCCGTCGACAAATTTATAGTGAAATCGTGGGTTCAAAGATTCCGACAAACAGGTTCCGTGGCAAATCGGATGCACCCAGGTCAACAGAAGTCCATCAGAACGCCTGAGAACATTGAGATTGTGCGACGTGCTGCGACTGGAAATCCAAGGCGGTCAATTCGAAAACATAGCCAGGCCCTGAATATTCATCGCTCAAGTGTGCAACGGATTTTAAACAAAGACTTACACTTCCATCCCTACAAAATTCAATTGGTACAGTTCCTGAAGCCTACCGACCACGAAATTAGAAAAACATATTGTGAGACCATGATGAATATGTTTTGGGATGAAGAAGGCTTGGGCAACATTTTATTCAGTGATGAGGCTCACTTCCACCTGGAGGGCCACGTAAACAAACAAAACTGTCGGTATTGGGCCCCCAAGAACCCAGAAGAAAAGCACCAAAAACAATTGCATTCCAAGAAGGTAACAGTTTGGTGTGCCATGTCGTCTTCTGGAATAATCGGGTCCTACTTTTTTGAGGATGCCCGTGGCTGCTCTGTTACTGTGACAAGCCAACGGTACACTGCAATGCTCCACCAATTTTTGACACCAGCTCTTCAAAACGTTCCTGGTTATGACCCAAACTGGACCTGGTTTCAACAGGATGGGACGACGGCACACACAGCAGCAGCATCAATGGACACTGTACGTGAATTGTTTCCAGGAACTGTTATTTCGAGATTTGGGGATATCTCTTGCCTGCCAAGATCACCAGATCTTACTCCCCTTGACAACTTTTTGTGGGGATATTTAAAGAGTATCGTCTACAACAATCCTCCAGCCACTACGGAGCAGTTAAAAGACAACATTCGAGAGGCCATTAACAACATTCCTATTGAAATGTGTCGGCGGGTATTTAAACATTTAAGAGCAGCATTGGAAGAGTGCTATGAGAAGGATGGTCGACATTTGGACAACATTGTGTTTAAAAAATGAAATCCGCATCTCTGTACTGTCTTCATTTAATATTAAAATTATTCCAACACTTTTTATGCTGTTATTATAGCGTGTTAAAAACTGAAATCTCCTCTGAGTCATCCTGTAGTTGTCCATGTGAGAAGCATGGATTCTCCAAATTTAGTCCACACACTAACAAAAACGTTTAAATTGAAATTTCATATCTGTCGGAGTCATTGGGATGCGTGGTAATAGTACATCTTCCCCTTCAAATTTTCCATTCAAAATGGTAGCTTGGATGATATTGTTCATCATATTTTTCACTGAAAGCCTGGTACCGTTACAAAGTTATGGTGGATTGATGTTGCGAAGAAGGATTATAGGCACGCCAAGTTTCAATGTTAAAATGTGCGGTGACATGCACAGCAAATCAAGTGAATTCAGGTCGTACCAATTTCAGTTGGTAACACCTGACGTACGTTAGTCCATCCTCCTGACATTCGTTAAATACAACAAATACTATTAGTTAGGTTATGTACATTAAAACCCAAGAAATGGTAGACAAATATATTCTATTTTACACAGAAACCTTCCCCCGCATGATTACATTAACCCCTGAAAATTTCATCCAAATCCGACGAATGGTTTAGGTCGATGTTCTTCCTAAAATTCTGAATAGAAAACATCGATGAAAAAATGTTCTACCATGCCTCATAGGCCATCAGGAGCCATTTAAAAGAAATGTACATTTGGCAACATAGCATTCACGAGCTGCCCTGTTTATCAATAATCTCATGGTTCAGAGTAGAAGGTAATAGATAGATAGAGCGGGGTTTATTTACAGATGCAAGGTAAAACAGATTATGAGTAAATAGTAAAATCCATTGTAATTGAACAAAACAAAACGAAAATAACACAAACCCACAAATACACTAAAACGCGGGCACTAATACAAACTGATAATAATGAGAAAAGCACAATTGGCACGAACATGGAACTAGCAAGTTTGAATGAATTATTTGTGTCAAAGTGACATAAGCGGGTGTCACGTTGCCGAACGTATTTTTTATAAAAATAAGCTAATTAAGAAGTGTTAGAAATACAAGTTTGAGATAGAAAGATAGCACACACTGACAAATAATTTTCAAACTACTCATACTATCTAAATTGCAAGGTTTTCTGTAAATTAATAACGAATAATAACGCATATTTAATGACTGGATGTTCACACTTAGAGGACCTCGTGAAGGATCAGGAAGCATGGTACAACATTTTAGAAGTAAGAATTTTTGAAAGAATATCGTCACGTGTAGATTATCCGCCAATTTATACACACCCGATATAGATATGCGTATTTTGTTCCTATCGCTACGTTCGATATACTCCTAACGTTTTTCGAGATTTACTAAATAAATGCCGCGTCCGATTGCCGTGTTATGTGGAATCACATGATGCACCCTCCTCCTACGTATGCGTCTTCGTACCTGTTTCCACTCAAAGAATGTGTATCTCTTATTTCCAGCGCTCTCGCACCCATGGAATCCGTCTGTACCAAACGTTCTTTACTCGATCTGTATAATCAAACGAGGGCGGCGCCGTTCTTATCGCGGCAATCGGTGCCGGTTCGTCAGTTTAATCGGTAGAACCGAAAGCTTGGCATGCGCGCAATGACGATTCTGCCGTATATAACAGCTAGTAGTAAAGCGCGATACAAGCAGAATAGTGTACGTGCCGATATTCTGTTTACCGCTAGAGGCTGCAAAAGCGACAATGACGTACTTCAGGACATTGGTTGGTAAGAAATTATTTTGTAATTATTTTATGCGGACCCACAGTGGGCAGTGATTATGTTTTAAGCTATATTGTAAAGGGGAATCTTTTCTATATTGTATCCAAAAACCAGCAGGCAGTCTAATGATCTGTTGCTTCAGGGGCGTTTGTGGTATAGCATATTCGGTGGAATGTGGGGGTGCCGAACTTCCGGCCGACACATTTATATTAATTCAAATTCTGTCCATCCCCACTGCATATTACGAAGTTTGCCGAACAGGATCCTTCAGAAAGGGGAGGTCCAATTTTTTTAGCACTGTGAGCTTGAACAGTTTGCCTTTAGACAGGAAACACAACAATTCGACAGTCCGTATTAAAACGGATTTTAAAAATGTGTCTTTCAGATTCTACGTGACATGAGTTTGGTTAGGTATAACATATTCGCTAAATTCATCATGTTATGATGATAATAATGCTTATATTTACCGCTTACCATATTTTCTTTAAATATTAATAAACTCATTACATCTCGAAACGAAATGAATGATACCTTAGCTATTTCAATTAAAAAACTACAAACTACAAATGATTTGGCAATTATAAAACATTTTAACAATTCCTAACATTATGTTATGAAAAAATTTCACAAGTTTGTACACATCGGAACTCGATTGCTTCGTTAATTAAAACAAATATTTTGAATTTTATGAAGAATACATGAGAATAGTTATAATTGTGGTATTTATGTTTTAAAACACACCAAGAATATGTTTGCAAAACAAGGTAAATATCTCATCGGTTATAAGCTGTTTGAAAAGGTTATAAAAAATGTAACATTCATTAGTGTATACTATGTACCATGGAATTGTAAGCAACTAATTTATGTGATAAGAGGTGATTTGATGAGAAAGGAATTGTAGAGTTGACTTTTTTAATGTGGCTCAACAAACAACTAGCGACAGGTTACTCCTCTCACACTAAAATATTTAGTATAAATTCAATATTTATTTTTTTGTAATTCACTTGGTAATGACGGTAACACTTCAAAACTGGAGTCGTGTAATATTTGTTTAGATTTATAACTGTCTTCTCACGTTAAATAATATTTTTTACAATAATCAGTTGTTAAAATGTATTAAATTTTTCAATTCAGTTTAATGATGGATTACGCATAAACGGTTCCAACCATCCTCTTCATGAATTACAGTATGTTTAAATAAATCAAGACTTTTCTATATTTTAGAATAATGTAATGTGGTGTAGCGACATTTTTAGCTAACAACGAAAACATATAATTGTTGGCCTTTATAAATTATTGGCAGTTCTGATAACTATCATATCGTTATAACAAATGTAAGGTAATGCTATTTAAGCTTAAACATTATCATACTCATAATACAAAAATATATTTCAGTGATCACCGATTCTAAATTTTAAAATGATAAAATCGAATATCACCAATTCTAAAACTTTTAATTCAAATCATCCAATATGGTACAAATTTCTATCTCTCCTATTTCGTCAAACAATAATGATTGATTCCACATTCATAAATATGGTCAAAACATTTGTGAACAATTGTGAACTTTGGTCTTCTAGTTATTTTTGCGAAAAGTAACAGTCACCTATTCATTTGTTGATTTGCATTGCCGCGATTTATTAATTTTACCATCCTATAGATATAAAAATAGACGAGCTAATGGAATAGTACGAAGTCCGAGTAATTTGGGGCTTTACATAAACTTGTGTATTACCATACCAGATGTTGACCAGAAATGGCAGGATTCTTTTTATGTTCGAATCAGTTACCCAAAATATTCAAATTATTCTATTAGAATAATTTTCACCCTCATGATAATTAAGAATTCGAAATATCAAATTGGAAAAAACAAATAATGCTGCTTGCAGAACTTGATGAATATAAGAAAAATAAATTTGATGAATAAAAGAAAAAAAAATAACAGTGTGTATTATTTCGAATCAAACCATATTTATACCATTTAATAAAATTTCACATATTAGAACGTCGTGTTTACTCTCTTACGCTCTTTGTTTATGAATGTTTTTCATTAATATCTTGAAACAAAGAAATATAATTTTTCCAAAATATTTCAGGTTTTTATCTATAATAACGAAATTATCTGTAGTAATACTCTTAATACTTAGAAATTGACAGTTATATTGCAATAATTGTTGCAGTGACAATGGGTATTAGTTTAGCAAGTAAATAAATCTGACAACAAAGCTGGAGAATTTTTCTGCCAAACTAATACGATTTGTTACTACTACAATTTGAGAGATAACACTGTCAATTAATAAGGACGAAGATTATTCGATCAGATAACTTTCTTTTTCCTTCTTGAAATGATAATATTATTGTTAATGTAAATTTGGTGTAACGTTTTTGATTTTATAATTTTAGACAAAAACTATAGTTTATTTTTTTATATAAAAAAGTTTTTGATAAACATTTATATAATCAAAAGATGTTTATTTTTTTGTTGACTTCAAGGTAAATACCCACTTCCGGTGTAGAAATTTTTAACAAAAGCCTTTTAATTCTTGAGATTATTTTCGTTAAAAAATGTAACGAAATTAAATGCATATTGTTACTAAACTGCGTCAAATCAAACAAGGTTTGTTGATTTGACTGTTTTTCTTAAAGTAAAATGACCAAATCTGAACTTACACGGACGATTTTTTCCGCAATTCCCATTATTGCATATTTAATTGATGCAATTTTCTATCGGACGAGAAACTTTATTTATACGACTTCAATTAGCCGAACAAGACGAATTTCAAAGTCAAATAGATTGAGACTTTAATCATTTGTTATCACAAATAAATAAATTATGAATTAGATTAAATATTATTTGCCAAAATTGAATTTTTTTAAATATATTGGAATTGTTTAATTAATTTAAGAGGAATGAAAATTGGCTATCGAATATAGCGGTTTTTGGCAGATTTAGCGTGGAAATCACACACGAAAATTCACTATTGCACACTATTACACATGTAATCAAATTATGAAGCACATTTTTCTGAAACACATCATGTAAAAAAACCGTAACTGTTCGTTTAACGGCGTATTCCTCATGAGTATTTGTGATGTTAACTCCGAAGGGTTCAAAACGAGTCTGGACGCATGGATAAACGAAGTTCCGAAAAGTTGTAGGTGGAGCTTATCGCATCTTCGGAAAAAAACATTCCCCGTACACTTGAGGGGGTGAAATACAGTTTGTCGGCCGAAAGTGGCAGACCCGAATGTGGCGGCCGAGGTCGTAAAACGGTCGGTCCGCCCTGAGGATCGACGCACCCTCAAAGAAAAGGTATTGGTCGTTCATCTAATTGCATCCCATACATTTATTACTGTCCTTCGCTCCGATTGGTATACGCACTTTTACATCAGTACTTCTCAACAAAGATTGGTTTGAGATAAAAAATATTACGTCCACTACTTACCGAACTCCGACCCTCTTTTACGATCACAGCCGTCAGATTCCGGAGAACGGACTATAATAACTTTTTATTGAAGGG
>CAJVAY020000122.1:0-33784 GCA_910593695.2 Ocypus olens | reverse complement strand
CTAACTATTATCGTTTCATAATTATAAACCAAAAATTAAAAAAAAAATGGAGATGTGGCCATCATGTTACTTTCTCCGACTTTATATTTACGTTTTCATGGGTTTATTTTCAATTAAAATCATATTTTAAATGTACATCGAGCGTTGCGTAAACTCGGATGAAACTGACGTTTAAAACGTCAAAATCATGAAATATGGAAAAATTATACTTCAAATTGAAAAACTCGGTTTACTCAAAAACTAACGCGATTTCGAAAAAAACTTATTCTTTAGAAGTTGTTCATTTTGGCATTCTCTACAATTATTATACACATAAATTTGCTGTGACTATTATCGTTTCATAATTATAAACCAAAAATTAAAAAAAAATGGTGATGTGGCCATCATGTTACTTTCTCCGACTTTATATTTACGTTTTCATGGGTTTATTTTCAATTAAAATCATATTTTAAATGTACATCGAGCGTTGCGTAAACTCGGATGAAACTGACGTTTAAAACGTCAAAATCATGAAATATGGAAAAATTATACTTCAAATTGAAAAACTCGGTTTACTCAAAAACTAACGAGATTTCGAAAAAAACTTATTCTTTAGAAGTTGTTCATTTTGGCATTCTCTACAATTATTATACACATAAATTGGCTGTAACTATTATCGTTTCATAATTATAAACCAAAAATTTAAAAAAATTAATAAATTTTTTTCTCGAATAGCAATGATTTTATGAAAAATATTTTCAAGCAAAAGATGTTCATTTCTTTGTTGTCTTTGATGTTTGTTTAAATGTTTTTTGTGCTATTTTTCATATTTAAGAAAATATTGGCAAAAAACAAAAAAACAGTTAAGGTAAACGCCCACTTCCGGTGTACGAAATTTCACCAAAAGCTTTTCAGTTCTTCGGATTATCAAATAAGACGTATATTCAAAGTTTTATATCAATTGCTTTATTAGTTTTTGAGATACAGCGCACACAGACAGACACACACACACACACACAGACACAAAAAATTTTTTTCCAGAAATTGTTGAAATGGCATCTAGGGCCCCAAAACGGATAATTCCGTAAAAAAAATTTTTGAAAAAAAATCACGATCACAACACTTTTTCGTACTTCGTAACGGAGAAAGTAAAAAATTTTTTTTTTCTCGAATAGCAATGATTTTATAAAAAATATTTTCAAGCAAAAGATGTTCATTTCTTTATTGTCTTCAAAGTTTGTTAAAATGTTTTTGTGATATTTTTCATATTTAAGAAAATATTGGCAAAAAACAAAAAAACAGTTAAGGTAAACACCCACTTCCGGTATGCAAAATTTTACCAAAAGCTTTTCAGTTCTCCGGATTATCAAATAAGACTTATGTTCAAAGTTTCATATCAATTGCTTTATTAGTTTTTGAGATACAGCGCACTCAGCCAGACACACACACACACACAGACACAATTTTTTTTCCAGAAATTGTTGAAATGGCATCTAGGGACGCCAAAACGGATATTTCCGTAAAAAAAATTTTTGAAAAAAAAATCCCGATCATAATGCTTTCTCGTACTTCGTAACGGAGAAAGTAAAAACTAATCAAACCAGATAGTTTCAAATTTCATCAAACGTATGCCCTGTATTTATATTTGGCGCATGTTATCTTGGTCAAGATCATGTAATCATTTTCATTATTTTTTATACGTAAACTATAAAAACCCACCGGACAGAAAAATATCTTTGTTTTTCAATCCAATGGAATTTCGAAAAAGTTCTTTCAAGTTGTTTATTGCAGCGACGGATGTTCGGCGAAGAGGCTACGGAAGAATATTTTACCACCAGCTGCAGAATATTTGCTTCTTCCATAAAATTAGTGCAACACAAGCGGTATCTCTTTTTTAGCCTTCTCTACGAACATCCATGAGGTACCACTGGTTTATTATAGAATTATCTATGTACATACTATATTTTTTATTTTATAATTCTGTTTACTGGTTTTTATTATGATTTTATTTAATTTTTTTCAATTCGAAATGTTTGTTTTACCTTTTATTTTCAAAGGTAATTATCTGCTATGGTTTTTATATAACTACTACCTTTAGTTTATTAATTATATATGTGTATAAGAGTTACTCTAAATTATCAAGTCCTATGTAAAACTTATATACAGTTATAGGCACCAATTAAATAATATTATTGCTAAGATTTAAATATTTTTTACAAAAAAATGTTAACCGCCTTAAAAATTGTAATTTATTTTAAATGTTCATGAGCCACAATAAGTATATATAACAAAATAAATAATGGCTAATATGTTTGGTTATGCATGTCTGAAATAAATTTAAAGTTTATGTTTTATAATATTTTATTTATGTGATATGAAGATATGAAGAAATGCACCATAAGCTAAGTAATACAATCTAATACTGACATCTACCTAGCCAGGAATAAAGGAAAAAGGGTAAATGAAACTACCCACGTCATTTATTTCATATTCAGAACAAAAACGCAAACTGATTTGTACAGCCTTTGACTTCCTGCTCTTTCTGCGACGACGGGTCAAGACAGACTTTGTTTTCGGCTTTTTGAAACAGCACAATATAAGTTCAAACTTCACTTGTAATTGCTTTAATATGTATGATGATAGGAATCTCACCTATTTTAATAATATGAGTAGACAATGTTCACTCACAATTTACACAATGTTCACAAAAGCGTAAGATGGCTATTCACAGAGAAATCTCATCTGTTCGCAAACGCTAACAATGGTTTCTACCCTTGAGCCCTTCTAGCGTACCCAACCATACTCAGTGGCGTCACGCAATGCGTGAAGGACATCTTGTGGCCGCGGTGAGAGATAAAGAAATATAATATTATAAGAGCCCTGGGCCTCCATACTAATCCTCCATTATCCTGCACTCATCAATATGTACCCGATAAACTTCAATAAATAAACAAAACTGTATATTCAGTCTGAATAAAGATGATTTGTGTCAATGAATAATAGGGAGGCACTATAAATGTTTATTTCCACATGCGAATAAATATATTTTTCCCAAAAAAGTTTCCTTGTACATTTATTTTAAATAAAATGGTTGCAGATTTAATTTTGTATTAGAATGGATTTCATCGTCCTAGCATTCAATATTCGTTCGGTTTATTGAAATACTATTTCAAACGACCTTCGAAAAACAAACAGCCAAGTATCAAATTACACGTAACTGAATGGAGAATAAACAGACTATTTACGTTGGAAGCGACTAGAACAAGCGGTGCCTTTCAGTATATTACATTGCTACTTTTTATATAATTAGTTTAGCATCCCGCGTGCGAGGCAGCACCGTCACAAGACACTTCGTTGACGAAAATAGACTCGAATTTATTGTAAATACATAATTTTTGATTTAATTGGACATAAAATGTATTCAATATATTAGGAAGTATGGTAGTAGTTTATGTATTGCAAAAATCGTCTCGTAAAACCCAACTTCAATAAATAAACAAAACAAAATCTAATATCTCCATCTTACATTTTTCCGTTGAACTTCTTAGTGGTCGATTTTAGGCGACCTATGCAGCCCAGTATACACATTTTTACATTGGTTATATGGGAATAAATCAAGTAAGGTTGCCTCAAATTTATTTATTTGGGAATAATTTAGTTTTTATTTTCTAATCAGATTTACACCTCATATTTCTTGATTTTGTTTACCCAATAATAAAAGTATACTTCGTATAAAGAACATAGCCGTGATAAAATCTTTGTTTGAATTTTCATTATGAAATAATTAATTTATTTGTCGTAAAAATTAAAAGTGAATACATGCCCATTAAAAATAATCATATTCACGTTAATTAAATTAATTTTAGAAATCCGTTGAGGGGAAGTTCTTGGGAAAGGACACATATTTATAGTTATCCACAAGTAAATTGTCACAGTTTGCACTTATAACGGCGTTTCAAAGGTAATTCTAACATATAAATTTTACATTACCATACCCCCCTCTTAAGGAAGAAATAACATCCGCTGTTAATTCATACCTAACCGCAGACAATGACCAGTGGACAATAGTGCCCGCCTCTAAAACCGAAGTCGACGATCTCATCAAAAGTCTTCCGATGAAGAAAGGCCCCGGGCTATGACGGCATCATAACTGCCATGGTCCGTAGGATCGGGCGAAAGGGCAGAGACGCTATATTAAACATCGCGAATACGTCTATGAGGCTAGTATATTTCCGAGCTCCTGGAAGCTGGCTAACATAGTCAGCATCTTGAAGCAAGAAAAGTCTCCTACCTTCCCTCAAAACTATAGACCTATCATCCTCCCCAGTACTCGTTGTAAACTTAAGATAATTCTAAAACGTCTCCGTGATTTCACGGAGGACAATAAGATCATCCCGGATTCTCAGTTCGGCTTCCGCAAGGGTCTCTCTACCACTCATTAGCTGGAGAGAGTCACTGGGTTCATTGCTAATGGTTTTGCCCATAGGAAAGATACGGCTGAGGTATTCTTTGATGTTGCCAAGGCTTTTGACCAAGGTCGGGCTAGTAGGCTTAGTCTATAAACTCATCCTTCTTCAGTACCCAGAGTACTTAGTGAGACATATCCATTCTTTCATGCAACAGCGACAGTACAATTAATAATACAATAAATAAATAAATAAAATAAATAAATAAATCTCTGCGATCATGCCCGCTCAATACGCAGACGATACGGTGCTGCTATACCAAGGTCACACGAACATTTTTACCTATTGTAATCTTTGAAATCATATGGAGAACTCGCTCCAAACTATTATTGCCTACGAGGAATGGGCTAATAAGTGGCGAATAGCGATCAATGATAAGAAGAGCGTGGTTGTGCACTGATCCCTCCCTTAAAATTCCCCGATAGCCCTCCATAATCACGCCCAGTATCTGGGATGTGTACTCGACCAGCATCTAAACTGGTCTTAGCACGCTAAACTCGCAGTCAACAAAGGGAAAGCTACGCAGGCCAGCCTGTTCCCAATAATCAATCACAAGTCAAAGTTATCCCATAAGAACTTATATAGGGTTCATGTATCTCTATGTATCTCAAGCCTTCTGTTACTGCTCGCTATTAAGATCCAAGTCCAGCAAAACATCATGCTGAGACGCTCTACTCATAGATTAGACTTTTTAGACATCTTGAGTAACATAAATCCCACTAGGTTGCTGAACAACTCTCGTCACAAAAAGTAGTACTTACGAAACTGAATTTACTACGAAAATCGCAATCAAGAATTTTACCGCGTTGGTGTGTGGTTGGTTCGTCCCATCATTTAGAACGTTCTCCATGGCGGAAATCAAGAACAATAACAATAACAATAATGTGTCTCTTGGCGACGTAATAATTAATATATTGGAAATATACCGGTACCAACCTAACTTGCTGCAACATTTTTTTCATAACCGTGTTGGTACTTTTCATTTTCTAGTGTTTTTCACTAAAGATGTAAAAAAAGTCTAATCTATGAGTAGATATGGTATACATGCGCAACTCTCAATAGCACATCGGCACAAAAACATCTAGTGTTTTAGATCATATCAAAGAGCTCGCGAGTAAATTCTTCGACAGGCTAGACAACGATCCATCGGAAATAACATTCCCAGAGTATGATAGGCTGGCTTCGCGTAATAGTAAACACTCCGCCCCCAGAGATAATCTAAGGTAAAACTTTTTTTTTTTTTTTTTGGAGACGTGCTGACCGCGAGCGACCAGCAGTGGCCTCCGAGAATCGGAGCACCGGTGGCATCACCAATGGCATTCTTCACCCGGTGCCCCTTCCACCTCGGTCGTATTGGACTTTAATAACAAAAATACAATGATACAACAATACATAGTACTACATTACATTAATTACTTAAACCAGAGTTATCATAAGCATTAGCGCAATTAAGCATTAGTACGGCAGAGCGGTAGCATAAACATTGTCAATCAAGAGAAAGCGCCATACATGCTTAAATTTACGGCACCATACGCGCCAGTCCTGAATCCAGTTGTTAGTGGTAGTCTAAGGCCCTTGAGCCCGCTGGAGCGCGTCCAAGTCCACCTCTTTTATCGTGAGGATGACTTTAGCAAATTCTGAGACGGCTTCCCATTTGGTGGGCGACTCGAGCATGTATCCCACAATCGTATCCGCACTGACCGCCGCGCCCAGTGTCTTCGCTAAGGCTGCCCGCTCCACTGCCCAACGATTACACACCACTAGTGTGTGTTCCGCGTCGTCCGACCCTGGGCAGTACGCGCAAGCTTCGCTGTTACTCTTATTGATCCTCCTAAGGTAGGAGCGGAAGTTGCCGTGGCCTGTGAGTAACTGGGTGATGAAGTACCCAAGCTCCCCGTGTCCTCTGTTGACCCATGGGCCTATGTCAGGTATGAGTCGCCGGGTCCAGACCGCTTTTGTACTGCCTTCCCACCTTTCCTGCCACTTCACCAACTGGCGTTCGCCCGCTTCCCTCTTGACCGCCGTCTTGTCCGCCCCCTGGCGGATTCTGCGGAAGGCTCTTGCTCGTTCCACCAAGGTAATGTCGGGTGGGACGGTCGACGCCAGCACCTCGGCTGCGTCCGTTGACACCGTTCGATAGCCCCTGATCACCCTAAGGGCCCCCGGTCGTAGCGCGCTGCGTAGGCGATCCGCGTTCCTTTGGGATTTAACACAATCCGCCAGGGCTTAGGCCGCGTAAAGCAGTTTGGCTCTAGCGACCCCGAGTAGAAGGCGACGCTTACCCTCGCAAGGGCCTCCCACGTTGGCCATCAACCGTGAGACGGCTTTCACCGTCTTGATGGCCCCAGCCGCTGCCTCCCGCACTTGTGAAGTGTGGAGTGGGTTGGCCTCTATAACAACCCCCAGGTATTTAAGTTTGTTCCCGATTGCGATGTCGTGGCCCAGGAGTCTAATGGTCTCTCCCTTAATCCTCCCCGCCCTCCTTCTCGCCAGCCAGGCTGCCCCCGTTTTCTGACCGGCTATTGTCAGACCCACTGAGTCAAGCCAGGTGACTACCTGCTGGGTAGCTTTCTGTGCCCTCCTCCTTAGCTCCACGATACAGCGTGCCCGGACCACCAGTAGGAGGTCGTCAGCAAAACCCAGCGTCTCCACGCCTTCAGGTAGCGAGAGGCGCAGAACTCCATCGTAGGCCACGTTCCACAGAAGTGGACCGAGGATCGACCCCTGTGGAACGTCGTTGGTCAGCGCAGTTTCCTGGACGGCCCCATCCTCTCCCTCGAAAATCAGCCACCGGCCATCCAAGTAGCTCCTGAGCATCCTCATCAGGTACCCGGGGGTCCCTCTGGCCTCCAGCGCCGAGAGGATCGCAGGCCACGGTAGACTATTGAATGCGTTTCGAACGTCGATGGCGACAGCCAGGCAATGCCGTCTGCTCCTAAGAGGCCCACTATTGGCCTCGTCGACCAGCTGCCTGACCCGTAGGAGCGCATCAACCGAAGATCGTCCTCTCCTGAATCCGAATTGGCTATCCGAGATGCCTCCGGACTCCTCGATCCAGGATTGGAGTCTCTCCGCCAACAGCCTCTCCAGGATCTTCCCCTCTCCGTCCAGTAGGCATATCGGGCGCAGGGCCGCAGGTTCCGTGGCCGGTTTCCCGTGTTTCGGCAGCAGCACTAATCCGGCCCTCTTGTATATTGTCGGGAAGGTACCTTCCCTGAGGCACTTATTGAGGCATGTTGTAAAAACTTCCGGGTCCGCAAGCACCGCAGCCTTGATAGCCTCGTTAGGGGTTCCGATTGGCCCCGGGGCCTTTCAAGGTAAAACTTAGATAAACCAAATTCCAAATTTAATAATTAAATTAAATTGTTTCGCCACCATAATGTTACCACCGTCTTCCCACTGCCCTCACAGTCCACTATCCAACTATAGAGGTGTCTATGAAGGATATCCTCTCCGCACATAAAAGAATTGTTAATACTTGTTAATAACCCATGGTTTCATTATATGATCGCCTGAAGCCTTACTACAGAAAATAATTGTTGAATGACTTTTGCCAAAATTGATGCGTTATGACCACTAGATGATTTGTGAGCTTTAGCTCCAAAATAAACCGGACTCGTCAGCATTGAAAACCTGGTCAAGAGTGTAGGAATTAGCGACAACAATTTTAGCATATTTTGGTGGATATTGTTGCGCTGAATTTGAATCAGCAGATACTGGTTCACCTTACAATCTTAGATTATGTAAAAAATGTCCTGTTTCAATCATTCGAACCAACCATGACTTGCAGAAAAAGAGAGAGGCGAAAATCCTGAAAAGATCAAAACATTTTTTTTCGGAAAAATAATTACTCTGCACGTTTTTTCCCGTCATTCAGAACCGTAATGAATTTTCTCAAATTTTTCTGATACCCAAGATTTTTTACATATTTTCCTAAATAATACTATAGAAAAAAAGCGGCAAAAATCATGAAATGACCAAAATATTTTTTTTAAGAATTACTCTACACGATTTTTCCCGTCATTAAGAACCGTAATGAATTTTTTCAAATTTTTCTGAAACCCAACATTTTTTGCATGCATTTTTTCCTGAGTAATACTATAGAAAAAACGGCGAAAATCATAAAATGACCAAAATTTTTTTTTTTTTTGGGAAAATAATTACTCTACACGCTTTTTCTCGTCAATAATAACCGTCATTAATTTTTTCAAATTTTGCTGATACCCAACATTTTATGACAAGTTTTGGCTTCTAGGAATATATAAGACAATGTAGATATAAAACGATCACCGGGCGGTAACGAAACCCCTTAAAAAGTTGTACCCTCCTTTCTTTAACCTAACACTGTTTTGCAGCTTACCACGTCGATACTCTATTGTTATATTTTTGACGCTAGCCGCGAACAGATGGCGGTAAAACACTTAATCGACCAATTTGAAAAAAAATGTTCAATGTAGTTGTTTTATTTCAATTTACTTCGAATTATTTTTTTATTTATTTTTAATCATTTACTGAGACTGGTTAACAGAACATACTAGCCAAGGCCATTCAAGATGCTCACAGAATTTATAGGCAGAAAATACACTGTTAATCAATTGTCTTCCATTTGAATTTATGAATAAGATAACTTCAGTGACATACTGAATAATAACTAAACAAATAAAATATGTTCAATTTGTAAATCACTTATTCATCTGTCAACGTATATCGTTATTTAAATATTTTAGTTTACCAATCTCACAGAAATGAGACACCGTTATCAGTTTTACAGATTACGCAACGGCAAAAGGAACTTGATAGTTCCGATAAGTACATACATGGGAAAAGTTTGTCGAATTCATTTGCGTTATCAAATAACTCTCACGTGTATGTATTATTATGGCTGTAATTATGGGCATAATTGCATTTAATTAAGGAATTGATCATTGTTGCTTTCTGGATAATTAACTATTCATGAATAATTAAGTAAGAGTAATCTGATTGTAGCTATATATAGTTGCAATTTTCAGTGATGTAATTAATTATTGAATATTCATTCATTCAATACCGTATGTGCCAGGGTAATAAAAATGGTGATGTGGCCATCATGTTACTTTCTTAGATTTGATGGTAAAATAGTTATTTATATTTATACTTTAATTTCAATTTCAATGATATTTTAAATGTACATCGGACGTTTGAAAATGTCAAAATTATGAAAGATGAATGTGACAAATTATATTTGAAACTCTAATAATCTTTACCGTCAGTTTACTCAAAAACTAATGAGATTTCGAAAAGAAAGTATTCTATATAAGTTGTTCATTACGGCAGTCTCTACAATTATAATTTTATGTATTTATTATCATTTCATAATTATAAACCAAATATGTCAAACATTTTCCAATATTTTTTTTCGAAAAACAATCGTTTTATAAAAAATGAAATTACGTTAATTTCTTTCTTATCTTAAATATTTGTTTAAATGTTTTTGTTATATTTTTCATATTTAATAAATTATCGGAAAAGAACAAAAAACGGTTAAGGCAAACACCCATTTGGTATTTTACCAAAGGTATTTTAGTTCCACGAATTGTCAAATAAGGCTTATGTTCAAAGAGAACAGACAGACAAACACACACAGAACAAAGGCAGAATTTTTTTTCCAGAAATCATTGTAATCCAGGGACTGAAAAATTTTAGGATCACAAATAATACTTTCCTGTACTTCGTAACGGAGAAAGTAAAAACAAAACAATGTGCGTGCAATTGTATTATTGTTCCTTAAAGAGGTGCTACTTGATTTATTTTACAAAGACAATTACAATTATCATTGCTAGCAATATGAAAGGTCATTGTGTTTTAAGTAACAACTCAAAATTCTAAATAATCGTATATATGTAGTTTGTATTTATAGACCTCCTCAGGGTGATTTTGTAAAATTTCTTAAAAAGTTAGATATAGTTCTAGAGTATGTAACATCATCATCAAATGCGTTGTATTTTATAGTTGGTGATTTTAATATAAACACACTCCTAAATTCAAATTAAACCAGAGACTTCAGAAATCTGTAACTATCGCACAATGCTACCCTTACAATAAATCAACCTACGAGAATTCATTACTCATTACAATGGCACTGCTACGTGTATTGATAATATCATCACGAATAATGATTGTATTGATTATCGTGCCTGTGTTATCAATACTCATATAGCTGATCATAAAGCGCAGATTATATCAAAATGTTTAAACATTTATAAAACAAATCATTACACTAAGGTAAGAGTGTACTCTGAGCAGGCACTGAACGAATTTTGTAAAGATATCGCGAATGAACGATTCACATCTGTTTATGAAACTTCTGATACTAATTCAGGCTTAAAAATAAATAAATACTTTCCACTAAAAGGAGTTTTAAATAGAAATAAAAAACATATTACATTTAACTCAACTGAAATTGAACAATGTAAAAATAAATTGCATATCTATGGAATTATTTCACAATACATGCCAGAATATAAACTGGCATTAAAACAAGAAATAATAAGATATAAACATTTGCTAAACAAAGAACGATGTTCATACTATGAAAATAAATTGCGTAAGTCCTCTAATAAGTCGAAAGCAGCATGGAAAATTATTGGTGATGTAGTGGGTACCAATAACAAGAAAGAATGTATTCTGCCCAACACTTATAATGTTAATACACGACTTTAATACATTTTTCAAAAATATCGCTCTGGATATACTAAAAAATAAATTACCACAAAACAGCAATCCTTATGTATGTAACATAGCAATGAACAGTAACGTTACTAGCTCTGAAATAATCAAAATAGTTACAAGTATGTAAAATAAAAAGACTAGTGGTTTTGATAATATACCTTAAAAGTGTGTATTGACCGCATAGTAGAACCAGTAGTACATATATTTAATAGTTCATTCCAAACGGGTATCTACCCTGATAGGTTAAAGAATGCTATTATTACTCCGATATACAAAAAAAGGTCATGTAAATGACTTTGACAATTACAGATCAATAAGTATTTTAAGTATGTTTTCAAAACTATTTGAAATATTAATGTCACACAGATTGATCAATTTTTTTTAATAATCAGAATTTACTCTCTAAAAATCAGCATGGCTTCACAAAGGGTAAAAGTATAGACACTGCTTTATTCCAGTATATACAGTCAATTTTATCAGCTCTTGATAATAAACAAGTAGTATGCGGTGTGCTTTTGGATCTGTCAAAAGCTTTTGACACGATTGATCACTCTATTTTGATTACTAAACTATACCACTATGGTATACTGTTACATTTCATTTTTTTCACATGAAGTATTTTACTTAATATTCATTTTATTTTCATTAATTTGAATTTATTAATTAATTATGTATACTAAGTTGCCTATAATAACTCTATATAATTAAATTATTTAAAATTTTGGCGCATGCTTATTTTTTTCTTCCGGAACGACCGTTCTGGCCATTTTCGTCTTTGAGTGCGAAAGAGTATACACGGAGTATTAACTGCTAAATTTATTAGTGATTTTATTCATATCACCACAGTTATCTGGATTTGTATAATTTAGTGAGTTAGAGTCGGTGTTCACTGGTTTGATTAATTTTCTCAGTGGCCGATTAATCGATATTTTATCGGATTTTTTTTTACTCTGAACAAAAGTATTCGAGCACGTGATTTACCAAGAACTCCCTTTCTAAGGGGTAAGTAGTTTTCATCCTTCCAATTCATTTTTCTAAAATAGTTTCCGTCTGTTTTAGAGTTTTGTTTATGGTATTAAAACTACGCATTTCGCTGGATTTTCCACGTGGAGATTAATTCCTTGGAGTTGAGGTGATTTTTTTTTGTGGTGGGCTTTCTCTGCATCCGTCCCCGGGCCATCCGTTATCTTCCCCACGTGCAGCTGCACCAGGTCAAGTCGCCAAGGTGAAGACGGCCGATGCCTAAGAGTGTTTTTTATCCTTATTATTTTATCATAATATTTTATTTATTTAATTTTGTCTCGACGAAATGAAACTGTAATGTTATGGTATAATTAATTCATGAATATTTAATTTCACGTCTTGCGTAAATTTCACTAAAATTAATTAGTAATGTTTTTGTCAATCAATTATTAAAAGTAATCATTTATGTTCATTATTTTGCGCTGTTGCTGAGTAAATTAATTTAGGAATTCATTCAATTTCTTTTTTTATCGTTCCCAAGACATTTTCATAAAATAATTAATAATAATAATAATAATAATAATAAGATAAAGATTGATGATTGAATAATTAATTCTTGCTTGTGAACCGAAAGATATAGCTATATTTGAGGGCAGAAAGTGTTATGTAATCGAATAATTATTTCTCTTGAATTTAACGTGTTAGGAGGATTACACGGATCCTTAAACAAATATATGTATGTGTATTTTTTTTATTAATGTATTAATTAATATTCGAATTAATCGATTATAATTGATTACTGAATTATTATTAGTTTGTTAATTTTTACACTGATCCTTTCAATGATTTCATATTATATATATTTTCCTCAAATGTGTTTACTTCATTGTTGTTCTTTATAATACCTTATCAATAATTCAAAATATTTCGGGTTAATTTAGGTAGTTTAAAATTCAACGCATTGTAGTTGCAAATGTAGAGGGAGAGTGTACTTTCTTGGTTCAAGTAGGTGGTATTTTATAAACCAAGTGGTGCCCGTTAAATATCACTCATTAAAACCTTCGACAAACCCTCCATTGAAGCTGGCCGAGGTGCGTCGTTTGCCACCCGCCCTTTCCATAAGCGTTATTTGAATAGTTCAATTTTTGGTGATAGATTTTATTTTTAAATTTTAATTTCATTAGACAAACGACGCTTGCTAATATACCCTAGGTGTAAAAAGGGTGTAGCAATGCGAGGAAATATGATTAAGTGGTTTAAATCATACTTAGAATCTCGTACCAAATCGGTAAAAATTAATCAAGGCATGAATGAAACCATATCTGACACACTCAATATTAATATGGGTATTAGGCATATTAGGCCCACTTCTATTCATTGTTTATTTAAATGACATATCAGATATAATATCCATAAAAAGTGAAATTATTTGCTATGCTGTTGATACTAATGTATTACTTTTTGGCCAAACATACGTGGATACTATTAATAATGGTAACAACATTATGAAGAACATCCAGGATTGGTTTACACATAATAAGTTATTTCTAAATTTAGACAAAGCCAATACCATTTTATTTAAAACAAATCAGTCCGTAAATACACCTGAACAAATCAAACTTAATGATAAAGTATGTTCATTAAAAAAAAACCTCAAGTGTGCCATGATTTTTTAATTTTAAAAAATTAAGTTGGTTACACATATTGAGGTTATGTTACTTCTCAAAATTAAACAAACCGTAGTCAATTTATAGATACTTACGTTAAATTTTTCACTATAAAATTATATTAAATGTTGTATGTGCCTTCCTTCTTCTTGAACACAAGCCTGAACTCTTCGTCGCACATCCTCCATTACGCTCCGCAACAACACTGGATTATTGTTAATTTCTATAAATTTATCTCGAATTCGTTGCCGCATGTCTTCTAGATTGTGTACTGGTTTTGCATAAATACAATTTTTCAGGTATGGCCACAAGAAAAAATCGCATGGTGTTAAATCGCATGAACGGGGCGGCCAGGGAATCCGTGCATTTCGACTTATTATTCGGTCCTCAATAATTCCTCCAAAATGGCCAAATTATCCACTGTACAATGAGGAGCTGCCTTGATGAAAAATCCACTTTGCAGTTCGTCATCATTTAATTCATTTATAAAAGGCAATAAAATTTCTGTACGAAAACGGTTTGCAGTTATCGTACCTAAAATGAATGCACGGTTATTGAATTTTTATTATTAATAATAAAAATAGGATTTCACCTTTAAAGAATATCGGTCCAACTAATCTTCTCCCACTAATCGCTGCCCAAACGCCAATTTTCTCTGGATGTAGTGGTTTCTCTCGATTTTCATCCGACCAAATTCTCATAGTTTGGGAATTAATGTACCCATCCTTGTAAAACCAAGCTTCATCGGTGAAAAAAGTAATTTGTAAAACATCCTCGTTTACATTTTATAAAAACCACTGACAAAATTCCAGTCGTCTGGGGTAATCAACAGGTAATAACTCTTGCACCGATGTTATGCGATAAGGGTATACTTGCATATATTTTCGTAGAATCTTGTGGCATGTCCTGCCGATAAATTCATTTGCTGTGACAAATGACGCAGAGAAGTCGTAGGTTCATCTTCCAAAATTTCTTGGGCTGCGTTAATAGCATCTTGAGTTCGTTTAACTGGTCTACCACTTGCTGGTTTACGGAGAATACTACCCGTTTCACGAAATAATACAACAGATCGTCATAAGGTATTTTTAAATTCATCATAAATAATGGTTACGAAATTCTTCCTGAAACACTGCTAAAGGTGCGTTGAATGAATACACCCAATTTCCGTCCACTTTAGTCCCATTTCGGAAATAACTTTCAATTAGAAACGTTTTTTGTTGGTTGCTGTAAACCATTGTGGGCACGGAATAATTGTGACTTCTAGAAAGATCTGACGTTTATATGTCAATTCCCAACAAGTGTCAAGTGTGCCAACTGAAATTTTTAAAACGAAAAAGTCATGGCACACTTGAGGTTTTTTTTTTAATGAACATACGATATGTTTAGATTGAATCTATAAAAAATGCCTAACATGTCTTTTGTATTACCTTATTAGTATGTTGAAAAGAAGACTATGTAAAATGAATAGTAGATTGTTTGACAAGTTTTGAAAGCTTCATTTTGCATGCGAGTACCAATTTGCTTTTACAAGTTTGTAATTTATTATTGCAGGCCAACTGTCAATAAAACTACACACCAAATTAGTTTAGTACCTCCATGAATAAGAACAGGAAAAGTTAATGAAATTGCATAAATTTTTGAATAAACAACAATAAGTTTTCGAAATAAACTTGCATTTTACAATTGGTTCATTTTTGCATTCTGTATAAATATTGTTAAAAGAATAACGAAGGCAATGAAGAACTGAATGTTATTTGTTAATAAATTTATTTCATAAACTCCTAGCATTTCGAACAAGAAAAGATAATTGAAACATTATGTCCATTTACAATATTTGCGTTTGGGGTCGATCCACCGAATTAAATAGATTATTTATATTGCAAAAAAGAATTATTCGCTTAATACACAGAAACTTGCAAACCGACATTTATTCACCACAAAATATTAACCCTCCCGTGTATTTATATATTAAATATTTTAAATTATATTCATCGCAATAAATTATTATTTCAAAAACATCCACAATTACACAACCCGCAACAAGGAAAAAATAGTATCATTCAAACATATACATACATTCTTTGAAAATTCTCCACAACAATCTGGAATTGATCTTTATAATAAACTCCCTCAATCGTGGTCAACACTTTCCAATAACAGTTTTAAGTCTACATTGAAATCATTTTTACAACAAAATGCATTTTATAGCATAGTTAATTTTAAAAATCATGCGTTCTCTTAGAAGCATCTATTTGAGTTCACTTTAAATTAAACAGATGTTACATTAGTAGTTTTCTTTTTATGTTATATTTTTATGTATACATACTTTATTGTATTTTATTTATTTTACCATATATGTCTATTTATATATTAATTGCATTGACTTGTCTAATACTGTTGACCAGCAATGAAAAAGACCAATAAACTCTAATATCTAATAATATCTAATGTAACTACTTTGATTTCTTCAATATTGACCAACAAATTTCATAATGTTCATCTTTTAAAGAGTTTAAAAAGCAAATTGATTGACTTTTATTTATTCAATTAAATAAATAATGGACGAAGATTCTCCGTATATAGCTGAATAAAAAGTGTGAAAATGCCTCCGACAGGGATCGAACCTGAAACCTCCATGTTCGATCCCTGAATCTTCGACCATTATTTATTTAATTATATTATAACTTCGTAATTCGGGAAATCATCTACTATTTTATTTATTCATTACCTTCAATATTTGATCCAATTTTTTACAATATGTTATATATTTACAAACAATGCGGAAAAAACAAAAAAAATTGTTCAGGTGTACCCTCACATCCAGTGTATGAAATTTGATTAAAAATTAAACGCTTTTCGGTTGTTTGAATTGTCAAGATAATCGTAAGTTTAAAGTTTCATTTAAAAACATAAAGTGGTTTTCGAGATATATCATCCAAAGACAATTACACACAAAAACGATAGGTGGCCGTGCCACAATAACCAAAAAAATATTCTGTATTGCTTTATTTTACGGACAATAAACCGAATATATTTTTATTATAACATTTTTCACTTTTAATACTAGGTTTATACAAATTTTGCTAGTTTGTTTACTTGTACAATTAACTTTTACACTGTTTTGCATGCTTAAAACGTATATTTTGATCAGGGACGAAACTAGGTGTATGATTCGTTGCTAGGGGCACCCGACATTTTACGTAAGAGACATAGTTTCTTTTATCATGTTTTAAGTATAATTTATCAACATCAATGTCATACGTATTATTTATATAACTAGCAATTAGCTGCTAATAATAGCTCCTCATCAATATAAGATACAATATCGCGGTTAACGTTACAAATTGGCTACAAAACAATTACAATGCTTGATACAGGTTTTATTGTAAGGTAATGATCTTGGCATGCTAGTGTTACATGCCTCCGAGTTAACACATTTAATAAATCTTTGATCAACACTACAACAACGCTCAGGTTGTTGTAATGTAGATGAAACATATTTTGTTTCTTTTTTTGATAAAGTATCTTTATTTATTACCAGTAAATTAAAAGCCCAAACGGCTACACAAGGGAACGACGAACAGCCTCAGCGAATAGAATCTTTCATTGTGGAATCGCAGGAACATGCACAGGAAACTCCATTAGAACCTAGAGCTGGTTGCAGTTATTGGTCTTCAGATGTAGAAATTCCAATGGAAGGCAGTTTACAAGAATCTGGGTGCGGGAAACTTATTATTGAAGAGGAATCAAGTTCATCAAACCAGAGCAACAATGAAAACTATATAGAGGACGGACAAATTGTGGAAGAAATTAGATATATACAACATGAAGAAGTTTGCGATTCATTTCCAAGTGGAAGAAGAATGATTGATATAGGTTATTTTTTTAAACAGATTTTCGCAGGTAAACAACACCATCCTTTCGGCTGTTCAATTTCAGATATGACATTTGTTAAAGGAAAACGAATCGGTCTACGCAGTACATTCGTTTTACAATGCAAGATGTGCGGTTTGTTTGAACATTTGTGTAGTGATGATCCTGAAGAAGATATGAACATTAATAAATCATCTGTTTTGGGAGCGATATCTATAGGAATTGGCCATACTCAGATAACAGAGCAACACGCCACAATGAATATTCCATCAATATCGTTCAATTTGTACAAAACCTTGTCAGATGTCATCGATGAATCTGCATGGAAAGTAATGGAAGAAGCCGGAATAGAGGAAGCAAATATGGCCAAAGAAGCTGGTGAAATTGATAATGATCGTAGTCCTCTTATTGCTGTGATCGCAGACGGCGCTTGGTCAATAAGATCATATAGAACCAATTATGATGCAGCTCAGGAAATTGTTATTTTTAGGAATTCGGAATAAATACTGTACCATTTGTGCAAGAGCGAAAAATACTTTAGAAACACCAACTGATCATAAATGTATCAAGAATTGGTCTGGAACATCAACTTCGATGGAATGCAGTATAATTGTTGAAGGTTTTAGAAGAAGTATGGAGTTACATGGGTTAAAGTATAATCGGCTAATCGGTGACGGAGACACCAGTGTCTATAAAAAATTGCTGGAAATTAGACCTTATGGACCTTCATCTATAATTAAAAAAATTGAATGTAAAAATCACTTATTGCGTAACTATTGCAATAAACTAAGAGAACTGACAAAGAAACGTGTGAGTTCAACAAATAAATTAGTTAGTCCTTTTTTACAAAAATGTTTACAAGGCATTGAGACTCCGGACATCAATTCAAAAAGCGGTGCTTTATCGTTCGAAAGAATTGGTTACACTTAATGAAAAGATAACAGCATTGAAAAATAATATCAGCAATTCAATAAAACATGTTTTTGGCGAACACAAGAACTGTGCAAATTATTTTTGCAAGGGCACAAAACTGCTGGAAACAAACAAAATAGTAGAAATGCAAGAGTGTGGCCTATACGATGATATCATGGTATGTTGTAATCGGCTAATTCAAAATGCTGATAGCCTACTTGTAAACATGACCAATAACCCTGCCGAATTGTACAATGCTATAGTTTGCAAGTTTATTGGTGGCAAAAGGATTCATTATGCACGAGGAGGATCATACGCCACAAGATGTGAAGCAGCAGCAATATCTTATAATACAAAACATGATTATCATCGTGTCATTCATAAAGCTGTTTCTCAAAGATGCCCAGGGTATTATAAAACAAAATATCTGAATACATTTAAAAAAAGACGAGATATGAATTTTAGAAGGAGGCATGTAATAAGAAGCCGACGCAAATTAAAAACTGCTCCTGCTGATAAAGATTACGGCAATATACCAGATAACGATATACCAGACAATATTTATCTGGAAAAGAAAAAAGATGTTTTTAATAACCTCAGAGTTAGCAGAGAGGACATACATCGGATTGAAGAACAGAGCAGAGGACAATCAAATAATGCATTGTGGCATACAGAACGGTTTAAGCGAATTACAGCTTCTTACTTTGGTGACATTTGCAAACTGCGCCCAACAACGTCCTGCAAAAACACAATAAAATCTATTTTATACAATAGTTTCCGTGGTAATATCGCAACAAAATGGGGCAAAGACCATGAATCTATTGCTATTCAACATTTTGAACAGGCCTACGAAGTATCTGTTGTGAATTGTGGCTTGTTTACTATCCATTTCTTGGGGCCAGTCCAGATGGATTGATAGGAAGTAACGAAATAGTAGAGATAAAGTGTCCATTTTCAGTTTCAAATTTAACACCTGAAGATGCTTATAAAAATGGTAAAATTAAGTTTGCTACCTTAATGGTTTAAGTTATGTTTAAAAAGACGCTACAAATACTTTTATCAAGTGCAAGGACAATTACAAGTGAGTAATAGACAGTCTTGTTATTTTATTATATGGACTCCTTTAGGAATGTCAGTGGAAACAATTGCTAGAGATGAACAATTTTGGGCCACAAAAATGTTTACACATTTTGGATGCATTCTATACAAAATGTCTTTTACCAGAAATAATTGACCCTAGGTTTACTAGAGATTTAGATATTCGAAATCCGTCACGAACATTATCTTAGAATTTAGTAGTATTTAATAAATGTAAATATATTACTTGTAATAATTAATCAATTGCAGTCAGATTTTTATAATATAATATCATTTATTGTGTATACAGATATATAGATTAAGTAAATCTAGCTTTATTTGAAATTATTGTATACTTGTAGATAATAATTTCTTAAAAAGCGCGTGTCTACGATTTCCGTTTACTGGATATATCGTACCGACGAGATCAAACAAGATCGAAGGGATTTACGTTTAGTTCAAAGTATTAAATTCAAATAAAATAAATCAGTCATTGCAATAAAAATATTTTAATCACTAAAACAAAAACTTAATTTATTTATGCAACTTCAATTGAACCAAATAAAAATAAGCTGTTTTGTTCATTTTTGCCGATAACTTTTTTGTTTTATTTATCAATGAATAATTTAAATCGAACTGACATGTCAAACTTACAATTTATACTTGAATACTTCCAATTATGACCGCAAATTTCAAATTTAATATTCACACTAATATTATTAACTATATTTTGAGACAATCCCGCACTCGAAATCGGACTAATGATGCCGTCCACGCGGCAATCAAAAAGATTTGCTCGCCGAATAAAATTTAATTTACAACTTGGTAGTAAAATTATCAAACAATAAGACCATGTTTTGGCTTCATTCAATAATGTACAATAATTTACTAATTACATTTTGTAAATAATCATTTTTATTCGTTTGTTGTACCCACTGATATTCCAATGAAAATAATACTGTTACACATTAATCTCAAAAACCCATAAAAGATGTTTATTTACATTATGCTCCCATAAATCAACTAACACTTGCGTAAATGGTGAGCGTAATCGGATATGCGGCCGAGGAG
Source organism: Ocypus olens (assembly GCA_910593695.2). Taxonomy (NCBI): domain Eukaryota; kingdom Metazoa; phylum Arthropoda; class Insecta; order Coleoptera; family Staphylinidae; genus Ocypus; species Ocypus olens. Next base: position 13,068 of record CAJVAY020000122.1, on the reverse strand, counting down.
AGAGATGTACCCGTAGCGAAAGAGTGATAGAAAAATAAGTGTTCGGTTCGTTATAGCAAGAAAATGTAAAATAGTACGGAACGATTAACCGAATTGTGGGTAATCTACCGCATATGTTTTTATGAATTAAACTCTATATTATTAACGAAAATCCATGCCACTTGTTTTATTTTTTTAAATTAAATAAAATCATGAGTAAAATGGCTAAATCGAAGATCGAATTAGTACAAATATTGTACATATTTTACGTGTAATATATCAAAAATTTACAGTTTTTGCAGAAAAATAAATAATAATTCACCAAGTGTCATCTTTTAACTTTCCATTCGTGAAATTTCAATATTTCAGTATGGTTATTGTAATGACCACGGGAAAAATGTGAAGGTACGATTTGATCTTCTTTTTCAAGCGAGTGGTATCCCCTTAATCCTAACATATTCAATACATACTTTGCTAATTTCCGATGATCTGGCTTGCAGTCTTTTGGGTCCAAGTTATATTTCTGTGACTCATGTGCTAAATACTCCCATTAAAAACACACCATATTTTAGATTTAGGGCCAGTATACCTTTCAGTAAAGTGTTCAATTGCGTTACTGATAAGATTCTTATAAGTAAACATACCGGGTGAATATTTCAAAACCGAACATAGGCATTTACCATGGGAAACAGGTTTTTTTGCAAATTCCTGCTCCCCATTTTAACCAAGAGGATTTATAATGACACCCATCGAAAGAAGATTTTTTTTCTCGTCTAATGATATCGGAACTAGTTAATTTTCAGTTAAAATTCTCTATTATTTTATCAAAATATTCGCAATAGATCCAATTCGGAAAATCGTATTGAGTCATGACTCGTAAGATATAAACAGATTCATGGTGTGCATGGCTTGTCTGAAAACAAGTTATCAGTTTATGATAACTGTCATTAATTTTTCTTTGTCAAATGTATTCAATCGAGGAAAAACTATTCATAGTAAAAAACGTTTACAGCGGAAATAGTTACCGTAGGGTGCGAGATTTATTCTCCGTGCAGTTTAACGAGAGCTCCATATCGTCATTGTTGATAATAGTCTTTCAATTAGAAAATTCTGGTTGTTTAAATTCAGGTAAATATTATTTACTTTAATTGATTAATTATCTCATTATAGTTGTTTAGAAGAACATCGCAGAATAAATGGCAACAGACGGAAAAACATTCACGAAGAAGTTGTTATTGGGCTGGTATCCGGGAATCCTCGGCTAAGTACAGGATCTATTGCTTTAGAATGTGGTAAATCGCAAGAAATAGTCAGCAAAATTTTAAAAAAGTACGGCTACCGTCCGTACAAGTTTCAAATCCATCAAGAAGTATTGCCGTTTGATGAGGAACTAGAGAAACCTTCTGTGAAATTATTCAAGATCGTGCTAATGCTAATCGCAATTTTCTCTCGTCGATTTGCTTTACGGATGAATGTACTTTTACATTAAATAATGAACCAAACGTTCAAAACGATAGATACTGGGCACATGAAAATCTTGATCTGAATTTAAATCTTAGAAGGCAATATCCTCAAAAAATTCATATTTGGACAGGCATTTTTAATTCTCATTTTATAGGTCCTTTCGAAATTACAGGAAATTTAAATTCAGAAAATTATTTAGAATTGTTCATTACTCAGGTTGGCCCTGCAATAGAAGAAGTGGCAAGTCCAAACCAGGATATCTGGTTCCAACATGACGGATGTCCAGCACATTTCGGAATAAACGTCAGAGAATATTTGAATAATGCATTTCCAAGTCGGTGGATTGGACCAGGAGGTGAAATCAACTGGCCTGCTAGATCTCCTGATTTGACATCGTGCGATTTCTTCTTGTGGGGTCACCTGAAAAACCAAATTTACAAAACCCGTCATCCAAACATTAATTCTTTGAGGAATGCAATATTTAAGGAGTGCGGGTTAATAACGAATAGACAGTTGGCAAACGTCAGAAATTCGTTTTACAATAGGATGGGGTATTCTTTAATTCAGAATGGTGTTTATTTGAACACTTGCTTTAATTATGGATTTCTAATTATAATTGTTAACAGGTGTATCATTATGATCTTTGTTTTTTTAATTTAAATTGATCAAATTGGATACTGCGCTCCAGCAATAATAAATGTTGTAATATAACTTCTTTGATTTCATTTATCAAAATGTATTTATGTTATTTTTGTATTTTTTCATAAACACGATGCAATCGATGCTACTAAAGTTTACTGAATTTTACATTTACCAGAAATTTAACCAGAGTTTTTTCAATTCTTTAGCAAATTACAATTGATTTCAGTGAAGAAAATTGGAAACCTTAAAATCATAGTCGCCAACTGCATAATGAATTTGTCACTCGAATGAAGTTTGAATCGGTTTATTGAGTCATGGCTCAATACGATTTTCAGAATTGTATTTATTGCGAATATTTTGGTAAAATAATAGAGAATTACAACTGAAAATTAACTAGTTCGGATATCATTAGATGAGGAGAATACCCTTTCCATTGGTATCATTATAAATCCTGTTAGTTAAAATGGGGAGCAAGAATCTGCAAAAAACATGTTTCCCATATTAAATGCCTATGTTCGCTTTTGAAATATTCACCCGGTATATTAATCTTCCTGTAATGCCAACCTTTCAGTAATTCGAATTTACTGAACAGATAAACTTACAGATCGCTTTGATTGTCAAGTAGGAGATTACAGAGACGATTATAAACTCAAAGTATCACGATGGACATTATAGATGACGTAAAGCTTGAGGTAGACGAAATTGATGACGAGATTGGTGATAATTTAAATCGGCGACCTTATAACAGCCAGAATCGTTACCAATAATTTAAATCGTTAGCAGGACACGGAATTGGAAACAGTAGCTTTGTTAGAAGCAGTCAAAGTATATAGTATATTGTAGAAATTCAAAGATATTTACAATCTTAAGTCGGATCTCCTTAGGAGGGAATTAGTGTGGGTACCGGGAATCGGCGGTTAACCGGATTACGAAAGATTCGCAATAGAATACTCCCACGATATCTCCACCTATCGTAAAAGGCGATCCGCTGTCCTAACCCCAAACATCCTAACCCAACCTGCCCCTACCTCTCCCAGGATTTCTACCTAACCCTCTAATGGTTTTTTTCCAACAGGACAGGGGATCTGCTGGGGTATAATACCCTAGCACTGACAATACCATGTAGCTTACATGGTTCCGCGTGGCTCTGTCAGTAGCGGTCCGTTTTTTACACCTCGCAGAGGTGGTAGTTTCCCTAAAAACTGCAAACCAGGAAATATTTCGCAAAAAAACTAGCCTCGGATGCATTACAAGAACGGGCTGCTCGAGATGCGGTTGTCAAGCCCAATAACAACCCTGAATTGAAAATGGATGAGGCGGCCACCTCATTCATCTTTTGATGATATAAAAAGCACTCCATCTAACGATATCGAGTCTACAAAATTCGAAGATCAAGATAACCATATGTAACGGAAGTAAACCATATCCTTGAAATGGATGCTACCGAGTTTACTTCAATGTCCCCATTTAGGATTCATAAAAAAATAATCGAAACAGTAGGAAGGGAAATTCCAATTAAAAAAATTGGGCTAGGTCTATTAAACATTAAAGGCGCATTTACACCAAAATTGACAAAAGATTATTTGTAGAAAACTAAAATATGTCAACTAAGAGTTACTCTTCTCAAATTAGAGCAACAAGTGGAAGATTTTTTGTACAAAACTAAAAGTTGCTCTTCTCAAATTTAGAGCAACAAGTGGAAAATTTGTTGCCAAAGAATTGGCGCGAAAGGTTAGGCAGTAGTGTCAAGGATGTCGGACGAAGAAGATGCAATTATTGCCTCGGCTGCCTGTGTCACAGCCAGCCACTGTACAAGAGGTCCCCAAAGATATTGGGTAAGACCCTCGTTGAAGGCTAGGGATAGGTACAATGGCAGTGATAGCTGATCTCCGACAAGATGACGTCGGTTTGAGTGGTGAGCTGAGGTGTGACGGGAGTGTCAAAAATTTTCTAAGAATGGCTAGTAGTATTTGATTTCAATGATCGGACATAAAATCAAGAAACGTGACACAAACTACAGGAAAGCAGTACCTGTCCAAGAAAAGCTAGCAGTTACATTACGATTTTTGGCTACTGGTGATTCGTACACAAGTGTCTGTTATCTGTTTAAAATCTCAAAATCAACCATTTTACTGTTTGTGATTGAAGTTTGTAAGGCCTTGATAGAAGTGGTGAAGGATAATATCAAGGTAAGTCAATAAACATTGCTTATACATTCAGTACTTACTAAAGCCGAGTACTAACTGGGTCCGGGACAAAGTGCCGAATGCCCAAAGTGCCGAATCGGTATTTTGCCCAAAGTGCCGAATTTCATACTACTGACCAAGCCCAAAGTGCCGAACGACGCCAATTGACGTAGCATCGTTCGTAAACAAGGCGTCGGAGCCGAATGCGAATCGGCAGTTTGGACATTCGGCACTTTGTCCTCGCGCCGACCTCTCAGTAAGCCCCAAACTGCCGAATGCATGCCGATTCGGCACTTTGTATGTTGTAATACGTTTAAAACAAAAATACAATTTGTTTTATTTTAAATAAAAAAAAAACATTCCCCAGCCCTGAAACTATCTACCCTTCATTGATAAAATTGTATGTATTATTTTTTTATAGACTCTGGAAAGTAACAATTAAGTGAATTGAAAAAAAAACTGGGTCTTTTATCAATTCACGAATTCACAAAAATAATAAATATTGAAATAATATTATTTGTAAAGGAATAGGTACTACCAATAATCTTGGCAAAAGTCGGATAATTCGATCGACATTAGATAATACCGCCAAAGCGGAATTCTCTAATGCGGCGATTTATTTTTTAATCACCCACTTAAACAGGCAAAATCGAGTCAGTTAGCAGGTATGTACTCCCATTCGAATTAAATTGTTCGATAAATACAAGAAAACGAAATGTAGCCTGAATATATGAATATTCAACCTGTTCGTTAATCTGCAAGCAAAAAATAATAAAATACGCTTTAACATTCAATTTAAATGCGAATCTGCACTGATGAGAGATAAATCTCGAAACGCGTCTGCAGATGGCCAATTACTTAATTTTCATATATTTTTTAATTCAGTGGTATTTTTAGTTATTATCAAATTTGTTTCATCTAGTAACACTAGACAAGTTTAGCACTGTGTGTTCTTGTCAAAATGTTTTCTGGTTTTTTCATTTTAATAATAACATTTACAGTTTAAAGTTTCACATTTCATTTTAGAATAATTTTCTAAGTTAGTCTTGTATGTAGAAATAAACGATCTTAAACCAATGTTCTTATCTAGTAGTACTAGTAATAACATGCAAATTTCTTTTGTATCATTCAATATCCGGCGTGGCACTAGCCAGGGAAGTAGTTGTTTCAATAAGTTATTTGTTTATAGTCTTAGTAAGACTTAATTTTTTGCTTGCAGATTAAGGAACAGGTTGAATATTCATATATTCAGGCTACATTTCGTTTTCTTGTATTTATCTAATGCTTCCTGCAACAAGTAAAGTTGTTTCTAATTTGTTTATTAAATTGTTCGCTTTGAAACTTTAGCACTGCCCCGCTGGATGGCGTAAGCTTCTTATTAAATTGAACAAATCAAAGAGACTAATGACATTACAGACGCTAGATGGTGCAACCTGGAAATATAATTAAAACATCTACTGTAAATCAATCAACAGGAAGAGGTAATACGATAAGGGGAATCCCAGAGCGGATTTTATGTAAATAAACAAAATCGCATGTATTCCAAAACTCGTCTCTTTTCAGTATTCCACTATACATTCGTTTCCCAATCTGTTATAAACGTTACGCCAAAATGGCGAATTATTGTGCAGTGAAATCGTGAAAAATATAGAGCACACATGCTTGCAACTACATATCTACTACTTATAATGATTGTTTAATATCTTTGACGCCTTTTATTTGTTGTAACCATTTCTAAAAAAATTGTTTTATGGCCATTCCAATTTTGATAGTATAATAATTATTTATAATTATATTTTCATGGTTTATTTCCATCTCTAGCAGTAGTAATATGTGAGAGGGATGCACCTCCAAATGATAATCGACAACCAAGTTCATCAATTCACCATGTGATTTTAATAAAATTTAAAAAATGTTAGTTTAGAAAAATGATATTTATGTTTCTTTACGTACGTATTTCATTGCATGTTTTCTTTGTTATTATAACTATAACTAGTTTAACGACAACATTGGATCTAAAATCGAAAACTATAATTGATTGTATTGATTTTTTAAATTTTCAACAAATCAATACATTACCCAATTCTCGTGGAGTGTTCTTAGATTTAATTTTATCAAATATAAGAGATATAAATGTAGCTACTTGTAATAGTTTATTGTGTGAATCTGTTCATCATTATTCGTATGAGTTACTGATTAATTTTGATACTGTAGATAATCTTGAGTTCATATCAAAAAAGGTATATTTATTCCATCGCGCATATTATTATGGTCTGAACTGTTACTTTAACATGTCTAATTGGGATTTTATTTTTTCTGACAAGGATATTGATTCTATTGTTAACGAGTTTTTTGTTATCCTATACGATGGAATTGATCCTTACGTCCCTTACAAATATGTCTCTAATAAAGTAGACACATATCCTAATTGGATGAATGATGAATTAAAAAGAATGATTAGACTTAAGAAAATTGCACATTCTAATTTCAAAAAGAGTGGGTGCTTAGAAGAGTACAACCGTTTTGCCAATCTGCGTAGAATATGTAAACAACTTAGTGCTTCTCAGTATAATCAACATCTAGATTATATCAGTACCATGGTAACTTCTAATCCTAAATATTTCTGGTCATATGTTCGTAACCATTACAATAAAGAAACAATTCCCACGATTATGGAATATGATGGTGTTGAGGTCTCAAATGATTGTGATATTGCTAATACATTTAGTGATTACTTTAAAACCGTTTATGTTAGTAATAGCAACAGTAGCAATTCACCATTTGAGTTTTCATCAAGCTCTGGTGTTGTTAATGACAGCAAATTATCATTGTCAAAATCAGAATTATTTGATATGATCATTAAATTAAAACCTAGTAATAACTCAGGTCCTGATGAAATTCCTAATAATTTTCTTATTTTATTAATTGTGTCTTTTCTCTATGTGGCCCTATTTTTCATCTATTTTCAAAGTCACTAAAATCGGGTATTTTCCCTTCTAAATGGAAAGTTAGTTACATAACTCCTATTTATAAAGCAGGTAATCGTCAACTGATTAATAATTATAGGGGAATTTGTATTCAGTCTGCTATCCCCAAACTATTGGATCAAATCGTTGCTAAACAAATTTCATGGATATCCCGCAGTATAATTTCTCCTAGTCAACACGGTTTCTATCCAAATAGATCTACAGTTTCGAATATTTTATCATACAAACAGTATTTGTCTGATGCAATGCGAGATCATAAGCAGGTGGATTCTATATACCTTGATTTCTGCAAGGCTTTTGATAGAGTGAACCACACAATACTTCTAAAAAAGTTACAATATCTGGGCTTTTGCTTCACAACGATCTCAAATTATTAGGGTTAATAATTTTAAGGCGTCACCTATCTCAGTTACATCAGCTACCCCCCCCCCCCCCCCCGGTTCTCACCGTGGACCAATATTATTTACCTTATTCATCTACGATATAGGTCATTTGATCAAAAACTGTAATATGTTATTGTATGCCGATGATATTAAAATATATAAAACTGTAGAGTCCGTTAGTGATTACGTGTCTTTACAGGAAGATTTGGAAGCAATACTTTTGTGGTGTAATTTAAACCAAATGAGTCTCAATATTAGCAAGTGTTTTTCTTTGTCTTTCTGCAGAAACAAGCATTTAATTCAACATACTTACAAGCTTCAGTCTATTGATCTACAGCGCAAGGCGGAAGCTAGGGATTTAGGAGTAATTTTTGATTCGAGTTTAAGTTTTTACCCTCATATGCTAAATGTTTGTAACACAGCCTTGAGAAAATGGGGTTTGGTTTGGCATGTTGGTAAGGACTTGAACCCTGACTGCCTAAACATTTTATTCTGTGCACTTGTACGTTGTCAGTTGGAATATGTTTCTCCTGTTTGGGGACTGTATAAGATAGGGGATGTTAATATGCTTGAACGGATTCAAAACAAGTTCTTCAGATGTATGGAGTTCAAGATGGGAAGAGCGCATGTTCAGGGTGACTATTCATTTATTAAGTGTGTACTGAATATGCAAAACTTGAAGCTTAGAATGGATCATATTGATGTTTGTTTGCTTATTGCATCGTTTAATCAATGAAAGTCTTGACAGTGAGAGCTATTAATGTGTATCACTTGGCTCCAATAAATCGGTGCACACGATACACTTCCATTTTTAGGCTCTCCACATACCGAACAACATTCGCTTCTAATTCCAATCCAATTAATCGAATGATGGGTATTTGTAATAAATATAATGAACAGGCTTCGTTTAATATTTTTAGATCTAATTATAACTCGTTTAAACGTAATCTTAAAAATGTAGAAAATTAATGTTATTAATGTACGTTCTTGATGAAATTAATTGAAGTTTTAGTTTTAGTATTATTGTAAGCTATTAATTTAAGTATTTTTTTGTAAAAAGAAGATTTTTTACGTTAATAAACTTTATTATTATTATTATTATATTATTATAATAAGTGTTTATAAACACAGTATTATTTTCTTTTGTATGTCTAAAATTGTAATTATATCCTTAATTACTATTTCCATTTAATATGAATTCGCTATATTATAAATAAATTATTGCTATTTAACATAAAACAATTTATTCTTTGTTTATAATGTTGCTCCATACCTATGTTCTTATTTTGCTCTCTATATAATTATTTTTATTATAATGTACATCATTATATTTACAATTTTATTATTCTAATTTGGTTAAATCCCAGTTGCTGCAAATCAGAAATTACATACAAATTAATAATTGTGGAGCCTTTAAGTGTTTGAATAAATTGTAATAAAAACAGTTAATTTACAAAATCACGATTTGTACTTGTTAAATTTCTGGGAAAACATTCAAGTTTAAAACTTTATTAGTCGTCTAAAAAAAAACCGAAAATCACCTTTTTTCAGGCCTGCAAAGTAATTATTTCATTATTATTTTATCAGTTTTACAAAAATTTGCGATTTCGGGTATTTATGATTATCTGTTAATAAATCCTTGCATTTTTTCGAGAGTGCATTGCTGGGTGACAGCCCGACGTAAATGACCTTTGTTGTCTAATTATTGATCGAGACAATAAATGTCATTTACGGAGGGATGTCACCTTTGGTAATGAATTCAAGAACAAATGTGTCAATTGATATTTTATTTTATGAAAAGTAAGTCTGAGGTGCATTCGATTAGATTATTTCGTGAATGAAAATTATTCTTTGACGTTTGTTTCATTTATTCAAGGTTAACAATATTTCATATGTGTTTATATTCAGGGTTGTCATGGGCAACTTAAACACCAGAATCGCTTTAGATATAATCGCTATTATGATTAATCATTGGTTTAGTTTAATCGAATGGAGCCTCAAAATTGGCTGAAACTATAACATAACACTATAAAAGAAATAATTAATCAAAACTGATTTTACATATGAAAATAGATCATATCAATATTAACAATTAAAGGTTATTTTAATTAACAGCTCTAATTTTGGATAAGATGCAAAGAAAAAAAGAACACAGCATAATGTAAAAATATATAAGAATAGATCTTGTAAACTCCAGTTTAAAAATAACATACGATTGTCCGTAATTCAGCTGTTTCAAAACCCAAAATCTATATATAAGAATACATTTAAGTTTAGATTTATTGCAGCCAAAGATGCCGGTAGGAGTATTCATGGATCAAGACTAATTATTTTTAACAGAACGTGGTAATTAATATATTTATGTCAGATTATATTTCATTGAAAATTAGAGTAGTAATCATTATAAAATTTGTGTGGGGTAGTTGTATAATTAATTATAAACATATAAAATAATAGTAGCTGGCAGATTTCTATCTGGATAGGTATTTTGGAGGTATTGATTTGATTTGCAATTTATATTTTATTTCGATTCTTTTTAAAAGACCGTCAATGATATTTGTAAATGATCTTGGCAGAAATATTTTTTATTGGTGAAACATCATTTATAACAGATACGCTAAAGTATGAAATTATGTGTGACGCATTTATCTTGCTGGTGGTCACTGGTGCCCCCCGCGGCGCTGAAATGTATATGATTGTTTTCAGATTTTTTTTTGTGATATAGAGAAAAACATGCTATATCCAAAAAGTAAAAATGTGTAGATTGCTGTTAAAAAATCTTTGTTGCCCTAGCAACGAAACAATAAAGCCTAAAAAATATGTAATGTCGCTACATTTTTAAATAAAAAAACATATTTTATACAAATCATTTTTAGATCCGGCTTATAAATAAAAAAAATATAGCATTCATGTCTGGACTTTATCCGGATGATATAAAAAAATTTAAAAGCGTTGAAATTTACTAGATTTATTTAAAGTTTCTAATAAAATATTGCCACTATTATGAAAATCAGGAATGATTGTAATATGAATGTAATCGACTGCTAACACCCGTCAGGCATAATACTAACATGTATTTCTTACTCTAATGCGGTCGCGCCCAATATGTATTCGATGACAAATTAAGAGACTCGTTTTAAATTTTAACAACTTCACGGTCAATAAATCACTCTACACTTTATAACATTATGTCGTGCGGCACGTTACTTGTTTCTTGGCTGGCGTCGTTCTTTGGCTTCTTAGATTTTTGTTTACCCATAGTTTTTACAATACTGTTTGGTACATAATCGTCCTGATTTTAAAATATCCTTGAGCTTTGGATATTCTGTGGTGTCGCGACTATTCCATTACGTCCACATCGGCAGCAACAAAGGGTCCAACTTGCGGTTTGTTTACTACCAACCATTAGTGATCCTTTTCAAGACCAAACCGTGAAGAAATTGAAATTTATGACCGACAGTCTGCCACTTTCGGCCGATAAACTGTATTTCACCCCCTCAAGTGTGCGGGAATGATTTTTCCCGAAGATGCGATAAGCTCCACCCACAACTTTCCAATTTCTATTCACTCAATTTATTCAAGGCGGGTGCTGTTTGCGGTGGTTTGTTTACTACCATCAATTATGGAAACTATTCAGAGCCGTAGTGAATAGAAATGCGACCATACTAAAATGGCCAGAGTCGGCATGAACAAGGGGGAGTTCCTGAATTTGTCTCCAAACCCTCCGGCGGCCCACCCCAGAGAACCCCAGGGTGCTAATCACCACTTACCCATATCGAATTTCAAGCATAACAAAAACGGGAAATTTATGAATGAAGGATGGGGTGAGGTCTGACGCGACTACCTGTAAAACCATTACATATTATGCCAACGGAAGTATTAAAAAAAAAGAAAGTGAGAAATAATTCATTAATTAATTTACAAATGAATAAAAATACAAGTAAAAAATATGAATATATGAATTTTTTAAATGGCCGCCATATATTTACATCTGAAAATTAAAATAAAATATTAATTAGACTACATTCAATTGTGAAACAATAATTCATGCTAATGTTATATTTGTAATACTAACTTATCGGACGTTCGGCGGGATTACCTTGTTGATTAACCTCGGCAACTGTAATTTTTTTTAATTAATAAAAATATTACTACTAATGTTTTGACTTACTCATTACAACCTCACCGGGATTGTCCTCATCATCTGAAAATATTAAAATTAAATGAAATATTTTTACTTATATATATTTCAAGATATATTACCACTGTTGTTGTAATCAAATCCCTGCACAGGAATGTCTTCGCCTACAACAAGTAATTGTATTTAATTTATGTTCAAATTTGAAAGTAATTAATATGTATGAATTTATTTACCTTCTGGGACAAATGCATCTACGACACCTCTAATAAAATGTCCCGCCCTTGCCAAAAATGGCAACATCTCCATTTATGAGAAACTGTTCCTGTTGTTCGGCTGATGAATAAATATATACAATAAAACATTTTTACGTAACACTCTCTAGATGTATGCTTACCTATACGTGCATTTAATTGAATATATTTTTGTTTGGGCTGGTATGGGGCCTCAATCTGATTTAAGATTCTTCTTAATCTTATTGCGGAGGAATTGTCGTACTTTTTTAAATGATTTGCAGAGTGCCAAAAATTTGGATGATTTGAAAGGGCCGTGTTTAATCTCTTGTGGAAGCTCTCCACCATAAGCATTATTAGTACGGTGGGGAGCTCCAACAAGCGATATCTCGGCATTGTTCCATTGCCGTCTCCAATATTGGCAAAATCGCGGTGCTATGTCAGGCGCCGCTGCTGTAATATTTGCATTTAATAATGCAACGGCCTCCTCCAAAACATCCAATGGCAACAATGGCAAAACTATGAATTGCCTGACAATTCCCCGCAACATTTCATTTGTAAATAAATTAAGCTCCCTGTCTAGAAAACAGTGAAATAGATTTAATAACTAAAGCTATACATCAAAATACATACTTTTAAATAACACTGCCCTCGCGCAATGAAACCAACAACCCAATAATCTTGTTTCGGGGAAGGTTTGCCTTGCTGCAATTCGGATGCTGGCCTCAAAATCCGCCATTATCGTTCCCACTCTGATATCTATAATAATAACAAGATTCAGTTTATAATAAGTTGAGACTTAAAAAAAAAATTCTGTGATCTTACTTGGTATATTTTGTCTGAAGTAATTAAAAATCGATACATAATTTTCCATCCTTTTTCCTTGCATAATTGCATATGCCTGCAGAAGAATATATTAATTACTAAGTGCACTATAATTATTAATTGATATACAGGGTGTTTCAAAATTCATGAACCAAAAATTTTCTGCGTACTCCTCGTAAATAAAAAGAAAAAAAACCCTTATGACAAATCTCGATATTCCACAAAATAACG